>AYEL01070775.1:0-67488 GCA_000484575.1 Olivierus martensii | reverse complement strand
CGAAAATTAACGGTAATTTGTTAATTGACATCATAAAAGGAGCTTTGTTAGTAAGACTGATCTGTGTTTACAACTCGCACTAATCGAATCTTTTCTCGCGCTAACCGAATAACTGTATCAATTTTTTAAGTCGCGCTAATCGAATTCGCGCTATTCGAAGTCGCGCTAATCGAGGCCTATCTGTATTTTACATTTTTCTATTGTATTTTTGTTTCTTCTTAACATTAAAAATCTCAAATATTAATCTTTATAAATTTATAAAATGTTATATATAGTAACTCTATTTTTAAACTTCAGAAGAGGGGATAGAGAAATGAAATCTTATGCTATTCAAGTATGTATCAATAAAATTTTTTGACAATATGCTGCTATGTAAAAGGAATGTTTAAAATGGCTAAAATTATGCTTAAATTATATTTGAATATCTCCTATATGGTAAAGTTTGAATTTGATGATTGATCAAAAATTAGAGTTCAAAAGTAAAATTTTGAGATCACATTAAGTTAGTTCAGTTTAAGCCATAAACTCCATAGTAAAGAAAGAAAGAAAGAAAGTTAATTGTACTCCTTGGGTTTTGCATATTTTTATGGTACATTTTATCATGTTTATATTTTTGTAAAATATAAACATGATTATCTTTCTAATTCTGCATATAATCTAAATGATTTTTTACATATGTAAGTTTTTTGAATTTACCATTTTAATATTTTATTATTTTAATGAAACCCAATGTATGATTTTCAAATTTGGTAAAATTATTCCAATTTTGCATGTAAATATAATTTTTAATTTACAGTATGTTACTTTTAAATAATTATTTTTTCTAATCATTTCAAATGAAAATGTTTTTGCCTTATAAATGCACTGCTTCATAATTTCTCTATAAAAATTTAAAGTTGTGATAACATTTGTTATAAATTTTTGGTTTGGTAGAATAATAAATAACATTAATACATTTTAAAAATGAAGTATTAAACAAAATTAAAAACAGTTACACTGCCAAAATGATATAACTTCCAATATTACTAACACTATGGCAGGAAAATAAAATATATACACAGAAACGTAAATAAATTAAGAATTAATCAAAAGGAAGAAGCGCTTTTGATTTATTTTAAAATCATCATCAGCTTCCATTAACAGAATAATAAACTGAATTCTAAAGAACACACACAATATTTTAAAATTGGTTACTATGGTAATGTATTAATTACAAAAGTATATTAATCAGTAATAAGAATAAATACATAAATAAATTTATAAACATATGCACAAAATTAATATTACACAAATAATATAAATACAGATATTCGTTAAATTAATAATCGAATATTAATGAGAGCGACTCATATGAAAGGTGTTATTTTCATTTACTGCACCACTTCCAAGCGTTGTTAATAATAGCAGGATTGACTTTATTAATCGGTCTAGGTTTAGCATCCCTTTTATCAAATATTGTTAGAGTTTCAGCAACCCTACCTTTTTTTAGGATCTTCTTCTTTAATTAATAGTTTCGCCTTGTTCCATTCTATTGCTAAGTCGCTACTCATGGCTTTCTGGGCTAAGGCTGTTGAGGTTGCATTATTTTGGATATCATGTTTATGCTCGTGGATTCTTTTCTTAAGTGATCTAGTAGTATAATAAACAGGTTAAAAAGGAGCCTTTTAGTGACTTAAAAACCTATGTAGCATTAGATGATATCGTTGTCCCTAAATATGTAATGAAGTTTTAGCAATGGGACTGAATAACTTGGTTCAGAATATTCCTTCATGGAAACATTTAGCCATTCAGTTAGAACCAATTCTTCAAACATGTGACCCTTTAAGGACTGATGAAATTAGATGGCAATTGGCTAGAAATATTACAAACTTTAACAGCACCGATATTAAGACTACAATATTAAAAATAAAACAAGCAGAAAATTGGTTAGAAAGTAATCATATAGTGTGTGCTAGGGATGATAAAAGTAAATTAATGGTTCTTATCAAAAGAAATACCTATGATAATTTTATTAATGAGTTCCTTCATGACAATAGTTGCCAACCTTTGGACTACGATCCAACTGAGACCTTAGATAAAGAAGTTCAAAAGATATTAAGGAATGATTGACTTCCATGTTTCTTAAAAGGAGCTTGGGTTAAATCACCTAGACCCCCGAGCTTATTTGCCTTTATCAAAAGACATAAACACCCATTAAAAGCAAGACCAGTGGTAGAAAAATTTTCGGCTCCGACCTGTTATTATCCTCATCTAAAGACCTAATAGTCTTCTAGAAATAGGACCCCTACCCAAGCAAGTTTTTGAATTTAAAGCCCTATATCCCTCTATCAAGCTGGAACCAACATGCCTACTATTATATAGATTTCTGTTACAACACTTGCCAAAGAACCAATACGATCCAGATCTCATCAGAAATACTTGGCACCTCATAGTTCATAAGTCCTACTTCTTATACAATAATACTCTGTATTACAAATGGTAGGGGTTCCAATAAGCCCCCTAGCCGGAGTCCTAGCAGAGCTGATTGTTAGATATAAAAAAGAAATTATTCTACCACCTTTGATGAATTGTATTGTACTTTATAAAAGATATATTGATGATATTCTAATTATAACAGAAAAACATAATCAAGTTTTAGATCTAGATGAGAAATTATCAGATACAGCACTGGGGCTAAAGTTGGTTAAACAAAAAGAAAACGAAGAAGAAATTCAATATCTTGATATACAAATCAAGATTGTAAAAGGTGAATATAACTTAAACATTTACAGAAAGGACACATATGTACCACTTTTCATTAAAGCTGACTCCAAGGAACCATAGTCATAAAATATGGCTGCTTTCAGAGCCTTGCTCCAAAGAATTAGAATCCATTGCATGACAACAGCAAGTGTTAATGAGGAACTTGAATGGATTAAAGAACAAGCACTATATTATGGGTATGCTGAGAATATCATTACCCATTTATGGGATAAACTATCTAGAGGGACAACTTTAAGAACAAACAATGAAATGGAAAGAAACATAATATAAATGTTCTATGAGCACTATTAGCAAGGAAACAATATACTTTAATTGCTAATAGTGCTCATAGAACATTTATATTACATTAAAAGCAAGTGGATATTGTTTTCAAAGTGGAAAGAAACAATAAATCGTTCTACAATGTTGATATGAATCCCATTACTCTTAAGTATAGAAAGAAATTAGAGAAAATCACAGGATACAAACTTGTTTTTAATAGAAGGAACACCCTATTCAATATTTTAAGGATTGACAAAGACAGGATCGATCCCTCCTCCCTCCCAGGTGTATATGAAATTCCAACTCTGGATAAAGATTTTAATCAAGGTCTTAAATGCATAGGATATACCGCTAGATCACTTAAGAAAAGAATTCACGAGCATAAACGTGATATCCAAAATAATGCAACCTCAACAGCCTTAGCCCAGAAAGCCATGAGTAGCGACTTAACAATAGAATGGAACTTGGTGAAACTATTTAATTAAAGAAGAAGATCCTAAAAAAGGTAGGGTTGCTGAAACTCTAACAATATTTGATAAAAGGGATGCTAAACCTAGACCGATTAATAAAGTCGATCCTGCTATTATTAACAACACTTGGAAGTGGTGCAATAAACGAAAATAACACCTTTCATATGAGTCATTCTTGTTAATTATTCTATTATTAATTTAATGAATATCTGTATTTATATTACAGTATTTGTGTAATATTGATTTCGCGCATATGTTTATAAATTTATTTATGTATTTATTCTTATTACTGATTAATATACTTTTGTAATTAATATGTTACCATAGTAACCAATTTTAAAATAATATTTGCATTCTTAATGATATTTGCAGTATTTTTCTTTTGATTAAAAAACAGACCTTATTTAAAAAATAACCGTCATAGAAAAAGAGGATCATATAAAAATGCATATTATGTAAGCATTATATGGGAGGTAGGAATAAAGAATATCATATGATTTATTACATGGAAGATAGCGATTTCCTCAATTCTTATGCAACATTTTTAAAGTTTTTCAATTTTAAAATTTAATTCAGTTATTAAAATTATTTGTACAATACACATACTATAATGAAAATCAGTTATACAGGTAGGCCTCGATTAGCGCGAATAATTGGTTCCACGAATTTCTCGCGCTAATTGAAGTATTAACTCTATGGAAAATATGGTAATTGGTTCTTGCTTTGTGAGATTCCGGCCATTAGCTAACTTCACAATGAATAACCTCTTGTATTCTAAAACGCATGTAACTGAGGATGGTATAAAGAAATATACCGAAAACGTTCTTATGTTTACTATGTTAAACTAATAAAACTTGTTATTTCTTGACTGCTGGTTAGTGCTGTTGAAAATATTGAACCTTAATATATATAAATAAAATCTAAAACTGTGTATATGCTAATATTACAATTTTAATAACAAGCATTATATAAACAAACGCTGATCAGATGTTGAATTATAGCATTTTGCTGATATTTTTAAATATTACTATAAAATTCCCATTGAGAGTCCAATGGTAGGTATCCTAGCTGAAATATTGATTAGTACAATAAAAGTTAAGGTCTTTCCAAATTTCCAACTACATTATAAAATGTACACAAGATACATAGATAACATATTTATAATTCAGAAGCAAATAGATAGAATTGCTAGCCTACAAGAAGCATTCCATGGATGAAGCTTATGGGGTATTCAGAAGCAAATAGATAGAATTGCTAGCCTACAAGAAGCATTCCATGGATGAAGCTTACGGGCTAATTCTGAATGTTGAACAAGCTATATTTGACGATAGCATTGGAAGTCAATAGTGAGTCTATGGGAGCAGCATATTACCAACTTTTGTGACTGTATTAATGTGCAGGAACAGTTGATTTTGATGCAAAAGGTAACAGCATTAGTAAGAACAATATTTATTTTTGTGTAATCATGCCTCTGAGTTTTCAGTTTTCAGTTTCAAATAAACATTCAATGCAATTTGTTTCGTTTGATGGCTAATCATAGAGCCTTTTAAGAACAACTTAAAATTGCAACTCTCTGCCAATTTAGAGCACAGTTAGAATTGATTGGAATGCACAAAACATCATTTTGCATCTGATCACTGTATACACCTAGCCCTCGATTTGCACGGTACTCAATTTACATGGTTTCACTTTTATACGGTTTTTAAATGAAAACCAAAAAAAAAATTGTTTTTATTTTGATTGTTTTGCATAAATAAATTTATAAATTATGCCATTTATAATTAAGAGTATCATATTATTACATTTTGTGGGTTTACGAGTTCGTAGAGATTAATAAAGAGTATAGCTATATTTCGTATAGTCCCATTTATTTATACACAAAACAAAATAATCTTGTTTCACTATAACTTAATTCAATACAATCCGATAATTATCTCATACAACACTAATCTATGTCTTAATTCAGAAATCCGATAATTATCTCATACAACACTAATTTATGTCTTTAATTCAGAAGAACTTTCGATAATTATCTCATACAATACTAATCTATGTCTTTAATTCAGAATAACTGACAGTTCTTCTTATCTCATACAACACTAATCTATGTCTTTAATTCAGAATAACTCACACTTCTTAGTCCACTTTCGCTTTCACAATTTATCACTCACTATTAATTTTTACTGTCCAAGTCCCACAGTTCAACTAAATTCAACTCACACTCGCAGCTCACCTATTTATGTTTGAATGCTTTTTATTTATATGGGATATTGTTAATTTTTGTTTTTTTTTGTACCGTATTCGATGTTAATTAATGTTTGTTTTCATTTTAAAAAATAAATTGAAAAAATATAAGCATTAAATTATCTCTAAAAGTTAATGAACCAATCCCATAAGCATTAAATTGTCTCTAAAAATTAATGAACCAATCCCCTTTTATGTTTTCATTTTCAAAAATAAATTGAAAAAGTATAAGCATTATATTGTGTCTAAAAATTAATGAACCAATCCCCTTTTTTCCTTTAATCTTTATCTCATTTTACACGGTTATAAAGAACATATCCTCGACTTTTCATTATCTTCTATAGCACGGTTATAAAAAACATATCCTCGACTCTTCATTATCTTTTATAGATAGATTGGCATAAAGAACATATTCTCGACTTTTCATTAATTTCTTTAGATTGATTTACATGGTTTACAGTTTAATTGAACATATCTTTCTATTTTGTATGAATTCTGCATCTCATTTTGCACGGTTTCGGTTTGCACGATTTTTCCAGGAACGTATCTACCATGTAAATCGAGGGCTGGATGTATATTATAGATATGCAGATAATTTAATACATGTTAAAATCATGTTAATATATAATTTTATTCGAAGCTTACAGTTTATTTGTCAAAATTGTCATTATTTTATGGCAATTTACTGCAACATTGCAAATAATTCAGTGGATTATATCATCGGCATAGTGATATAAATGAACTTCGGCTTTCCCATAGACTCAATACTGACTTCCAATGCTGTTGTTAAGTATAGTACTATTGCTATCCACTTCCTAGACATATAAATATAAGTTATATATAGGAAACCTTATATAGTTTGATGCTCATCCCATATTGACTGAATGATCCAGCAAATTTAAGAAAGCAGCTTTCTATTCATATTTCAAGAGAATTGTTACATATTATACAGATCTAAGTGATAGGAAAGAAATGGATTGGATTATAACATATAGAATCAACCATGGATACAATAAGAAATTTCTATGCTCAATATACTGTAAAATATATTGAGCATAAAAATTTGAGAAAAAAGATATGGAGAAAAAAATCCCAACAAATACCAAACAGTACCACTACAGACAAACCAGTGCAACCACAAATCTTTCCATATATCAACATCCTATACCACTTATCTAATAATAGTACAGTAAGAAAAGTTATTAATATATTGAGCAGAGGTGGGCAAACTGTGGCCCTCCAACCAATAGCTATAATGCCAAAAATTTTATTGATAAATAAAATGAAAATACAAAAAAAATATCAAATCTGTTCCATATCTCAGCAATATAGTTTATATAATTTTTAGAAAAGTAATAAATAATAATTCGTATAGTAAACTGTAGGTGTCATTACAATGGCATATTTCTTACAAAAATAATTTGATTATTCATATATTCAAATTATATTTATTGCATAAGAAATCCATTGCAAAATACATTCAAAATCAAATAAAATCGTTTTGTCAGTCAGTCAACTCAATACCTTTCGTAATTTCACGGTGGACATTCAGAATCAAATAAAATCACTTTGTCAGTCAATCATCTCAATACAGCATTCAAAATCAGTAAAATCGTTTTGTCAGTCATTCAACTCAATACCTTTCGTACTTTCACAGTATTTATATTTAATATTTGAGCAATTTCCTAAACAGGTATGTTTTTAGTTATTGTTTCAAATTTAAAATGATTAAATTATAATTTTAATATATAATTTAATGGAGGCCCGATTGCTGATGTGGCCACTGGTAAAAAGGACCACCTGAGCTGCAAGGATTTATTTACAATAGGAACATGGAATGTTAGAGACTTGAACATAGGGAAATTGGAGATCATCAAGTGCGAGATGACAAGGACAAGCCTGGACTTATTAGGAATAAGCGAGCTCCACTGGACGGGCTCGGGAGACCTCAAGTCAGATGATTACACAGTTCACTTCTCGGGAAATGATCATAATCGAAGACGTGGAATAGCCTTCATGGCTAACAAAAGATTGGCAAAGTACATAGAGAACGCGAGATGCATCAGTTACTGAATTATGACTAGCCACCTCGGGGAAGGGACGGGCTCGGGAGACCTCAAGTCAGATGATTACACAGTTCACTTCTCGGGAAACGATCATAATCGAAGACGTGGAGTAGCCTTCATGGCTAACAAAAGATTGGCAAAGTACATAGAGAACGCGAGATGCATCAGTTACTGAATTATGACTAGCCACCTCGGGGAAGCCCCTGGGTGTAACCATCATCCAAGTCTATGCCCCAACAGCAGATGCAGACGAACAGGACAGTGTTGATTTCTACACAGCCATTCAGAATGCACTCAACCAGACTCCCAAAAAAGACATCATTTACATCATGGGTAATTTCAATGCCAAAGTTGGCAACGGAGAGGATGGACAGATGGTTGGGAGACATGGCTGGGTGATCAGAATGATGCTGGGGACCGCCTGGTGCAATTCTGCCAGGAAAACAAGCTTAGGATCACCAACACCTTCTTCAAGCAATACAAATGTCACTGCTATACCTGGACTTCGCCCAATGGCCAACACAGCAACCAGATTGATTACATCCTATGCCAGCAGAGGTGGAGGGGCTCCATAACAGCAGCCCAGACCCTCCCAGGTGCAGATTG
The DNA here is from genome assembly GCA_000484575.1 of Olivierus martensii. Lineage (NCBI taxonomy): Eukaryota > Metazoa > Arthropoda > Arachnida > Scorpiones > Buthidae > Olivierus > Olivierus martensii. The sequence continues at coordinate 59,078 of AYEL01070775.1, read as the reverse complement.
TGGGTCCGATCACCAATTACTCATTGCCAAGATCAAGATTCGGTTGTGCAAAGTCAAGAGGACAGTGGTAGCAAAGATGTTTGACGTCAGCAGAATCCCAACCCAATACACGACTGAGGTGAGGAACAGGTTCGAAGCGCTCAGCTTGGACAGTGGACAGAAGGAAGAATTGTGGGCAATGATCAAAGGGACTATCATAGAGACTGCTCTGGAATATGTCCCCCACAAGAGCCAACCAAGGGAGCAGTTTGGCTAACTGAGAAGGACCCTACAGATCGCGGAGAAGCGATGTGAAGCCAAGGCGAGTTGGACGAGGCCAGGCGATTGCATGTAGAATTCCAACGTGAGGCAAGGATTGACAAGAACAATGCCCTTAATTCCCACTGCATCAGTCTCAAAGAAGCTTTCAGGAATGGCCGAACCCAAGAATTATTCGCCACAGTGAAACAGGTGAAAACTCCCTTCTCAGTCCAACAATCAACCATCAAAAATTGTGATGGCAACGAACTGACTGACCAGCAAGATATCAAGAAGAGATGGCGAGAATACACTGAAGACCTGTACACTTCCATTAATGATCAACAGAACGAAGATCAGATAGACCAGGGACTTCAAGAACCAGATCTTCTTGAGAGTGAAGTGGAGTTGGCGATGCATCAGCTACCAAGCAATAAGATGCCTGGCATCGATGGGATCTCTGCCGAACTGCTCAGGCCAATCCCAAGAGCTGCCTTGATGACTCTTTGCCAGCAGATTTGGAAATCCTGCACATGGCCAGCTGATTGGAGGATTGATTTGGTATGGGCTCAGGCCAATCCCAAGAGCTGCCTTGACGGCTCTTTGCCAGCAGATTTAGAAATCCTGCACATGGCCAGCTGATTTGAGGCAATCAGTTTTCATCCCCATACCAAAAAAGGGAGACACAAGGGGCTGCACCAACTATCGAACCATTGCCCTCATACCACACGCCAGTAAGGTTCTACTGAAAGTCATTCAGAAGCTACTGGGCAATGTCATTGATCAGTAACTACCAGATGTCCAAGCGGGATTCAGGCGGGGCCGGGGGACCTGTGATCACATTGCTAACCTTAGATGGATCATGGAGAAGGCCAGAGAATACCAGAAGAAGCTCTACATGTGCTTCATCAACTACACCAAGGCATTCGATTGCGTGAAGCATAGCAAGCTTTGGGTCACCCTGCGGGAACTGGCAGTGCCAGAACACCTGATCAGATTGATCAGATCACTTTACCAGAACCAGTAAGCTACTATGAGAACCAGATATGGAGATACAGATTGGTTCAAGATCAAGAAAGGTATCAGACAGGGTTGCACCCTCTCCCCGTTTTTCTTCAATATCTACGCTGAAGTGATCATGCAGTAACTGGACCTGGAGGAATCTGAAGTGGGGGTGAAGATTGGGGGTCGGACAATAAGCAACCTCAGGTTTGCTGGCAGAAAGCGAGAAGGACCTGAGGCAGATGATCATGAACCTAATAAATGAAAGTGAGAAGATGGGACTTCAGTTGAACACCAAGAAAAAAAAAATTATGACCACTGTCGCCAAGGAAGTCCATATAAAGATCACAAACAAGGAGATCGAGGTTGTCGACAACTTCATCTTCCTGGGCTCCAAGGTAGATTGCAATGGCGACTGGCATCCCAAAATCACACAAGATCAACAACAAGGAGATCGAGGTGGTCGACAACTTCATCTTCCTGGGCTCCAAGGTAGATTGCAATGGCAACTGGCACCCCAAAATCACACGAAGAATCGCCCTCGGGCGCACAGCTATGGTCAACATGGACCCAATTTGGAGGTGTAAGGACATCTCAATCACCACCAAGCACACACTGGACACCGCCATTGTGTTTCCCATTGCCACCTATGGGTGTGAGCACACACTGGACACCGCCATTGTGTTTCCCATTGCTACCTATGGGTGTGAGACCTGGACCCTAACAAATGCAGACAGGAGAAAGATTGATGCGTTTGAACCATGGTGCTGGAGAAGACTCCTGAGGATCCCTTGGACAGCAAGTGTCATCAACAAGTCAGTCTTGGAATGCATCAATCTTGATTTTTCCCTGGAAGCCAAGATCACCATGCAGAAGCTGAATTTTTTCGGTCATGTGATGCGGGCTAACTCACTGGAGAAGGATGTGATGCTGGGGAGGATGAGCGGAACAAGACCTACAGGAAGACCGAAGACCCGTTGGCTGGATACAATCAAGAAGGACATGGGCAAGAACATCGAGGAACTATGGGAATTGGTCAGGGACGGGAAGACATGGAGGGACATGACCCATAAAATAGCCAAGAATCGGACACAATTGAACGGCTAGGATTGATTGGTTGATATAATTTAAAAGAATTTCGACCTGCTGAGCTTCTCTGAAAAGTATTTCACTTTTTTCAGACTGTTGGCATTATTCAAACCCATGATTCATATAATGGCCAATGAAAGCTGATCTACTAAGAAAATTGGTTTAATTTTAATATGTCACCCTTTTATAATATCTTAGTCAATAAATGCACCCCTTAAGATCTTTCTGTTTTGGGTACATAATTTTCTAAGAGAATTTTATCACCTCAGATAGTTATTAGGTGAAGGTGGATTTTCGGAGTTTTTTTTGCTATTTTGTTTTACACCCCTTTCCAATCTGATAAATTACTAAAGAGTAAGATCACTTCCAACCATGGGCTAACCCACACCTGTGGAGGGGGCAATGGTGAAGGATAGGGATTTCTGGAAAGTGTGGCCCTAATCATATTTCATTGATGCAATATGGCCCTTTCTCCCAAAAGTTTGCCCAACCCTGATATAGAGTATAGTAGGTTAAAAACAATATAAGAAAATATCTTACATTTAAAGACCAACAGTCTTTGGGATCCTTAGAAATGAGAAGGAAAAATGCTTTATGCAATAAATAACCTTTAATATAAGCATTATCTGCTTGGATAACGAATTTATACAGGACTTTTACTAATCAAGAATTATTTTGATTTATAACTTAAATGTTTTAGAAAGTTGATTAATTTCAAGTAAAATGTTTGTATTATATTTTAATATTGAGAGATTATATATGCATTCCGTGTTTTTTAATTTTGTAATTCTTAGAATAGATGATGACGACAATATGCTGAAAATATTTTGTTCTTTAATTTAATAAAATGATTTTATCTAGTTACTGTTTAATAGTGCTATTATATAAAATTGTGTTCTTAACAAATTTGAAACAATTTGATGCTTTCTGATTATTTCCTGTGTACTAATGTGACATAATTTCCTTCTTTTATTTCTATATTTATATCAAGGAAATGCACCTTAGTCTTACTTTTTTGTTCAAGAATTAATTCAATCTGACATTTTATGCCACAAAGGCTTTCTGCAATTCTTCATCATAACTTTATCTATCTAAGCAATATAGACATTGTCAACATATTTGATGTATTGCTTAAAACGAGAAAAATGAAAGTAGTATTTTACTTTCTATAAATCTTAACAGGATCTCAGTGAATAAGCCATGCATAGGTCTGTCTATCGAAACTCTTCTAACCTATTAAATTGCTTTAAATGTTCATTAACTGAAGCAAGAAGAAAATACTATGTATTGAAGAAACAAATGGAAACTTTGGAGGTGAAAAAGAAAGAAACAACAAATTTATAACAAATGTTATCATAACTTCATATTTTTATAGAGAAGTTGTGCAAACAGCACATTTATAAGGCAATATGAGCAATTATAAAGTGGGGAATTATCAATAATTAAAATATAAATGATGATGCCTTTTAGTAATTATCTTCATAGAGTCCATATTAAAAAAGTTAAAATATTACTGAGAAACCAACTCCATAATAATTTAGAAAAGAATGCTTGACTTAAAATGTAATTACAATGATAAGAGATTAACAGATTTCTTAGTATGCTGGAAAATTGTTTAATAAAAGACTATTTGTGCTACTGAGAAGAAAACTGTGACTTTACTGAGGTAATACATGCTGTTGAACACTTGCTAGAGCCTCTAGATGAGATAGAAAAGAAAAGGCTGAGATAACAGATATTAGAAGAAAGATATTACAACAAAAAGAAAGATAAGAAGCATTCCACAAATGAGAGTGATACAGAGAAGATATATTAAACTGACATTAGATTAGCTTGAAAGGAACAGTTTTCTGAAATAAGAAAAGCCAAATCAAAAAAAGATAGTTTTATTAAAGAAAGTTAAATATATTGATTTACTAAAAAAAATACAATCAATGAAATAGGAGCCATCAAGATGTAAAAAGATCCCAATAACTCTCTAGTAGCAAAAGTCAATAATCTTTTAAAAAAATCTTTGCTAGATTTTGTGAAATGTATGAAGGTTCCAAATTGCTATACTGAGAATGCTTAGATATATTAAAGCACATAGTCTCCCAGGATTGGGCCAATAGTAGACAAACTATTCAACATTAATTACTTTAGAGAAAACCTTAACCCATTGGACCATACAATTACAAGGAACTACAAACTCTTGATTTTAACAGAATTTTAATAATTTATTTGAAATTATAAAAATTCCATTAAAATCAAGTGTTTTTAAGCAGAATTAGAGAGTATTTAAAATGTATGCAATGTATAAATGCAGGTTCTTCTCAAGATGAAAGAAAAGACATGAATAAACAAGAAAGGACATATATGTTCTCAATCTAAACTCTGCTTTTATCTAATAAGAAATATCAATATATAAGCACTAAATGCAGTAACTAAATTTATTCTAAAAATAAATATTTTTGATACATATTGGATCCTCTTCAGATTCTAATGAAATACAAGTTAAAAATTTTAAAAACTCAAATTTTATAAACATCATTCCAGTTATTGCATTGCTATTTACATTTATTTTAATTTTTGTTACCTTCTCAAATATTTGTAAACTTTTATGTAAATAGTGATGCACTAACTGGAATAATGTTTACAAAATTCAAGTTTTTTAAATTGTATTCCATTAGAAGCTGAAGAGGATTTAATATGAATCAAAAACATTTCTTTTTAGAATAAATTTAGTTATTGCATTTAGTGCTTGTATATTGATATTTCTTAAGAAAGGACATTTGTACAAATGCTGTATAATGCTGAGAAGCTGAGGATAATTAAAAAGCTGGTGGAAAGAACCAAACTAGATTAGAATGAAGATAATCATCAATTTTTACAGCACTGATAAATGATAAATTATAAGTGGAACTCAGAAAACAACTATATGTTTTACTCTATAATAGGAGTGGGCAAACTTTTGGGAAAAAGGGCCATATTGTATCAATAGGGCTATACTTATTATATTATATATATTTTTTATTCTTTAATAATTAAAAAGATAATAGAACACATAAACATATTATTTATTTAATAATTAAAAAGGAAATATAACATGTAAACATTATTTATTTAAGAAATTAGAAATTGATGAGTTTTACGTAATTGTTTAAATTCTTTTGTCATTTTTCCAAAATCTGGATTAAATTTTGTCATGTTTATTCATAATACTGCTTCTAGATGTTCATCCATGAGCCATGATTTTCAGGAATATTTGTTAATGTTTATAATTGAAACAATTGTTCACAAATATATATGGAATCAAAAATTGACAAAAATTTTGCAGCAAAATTTTGAATATTAGTAAATTTAGTGTTGTTGGTGTAGCTATAAAATTTCGAGATTTCCTCTTTCTTATATAATTCTTGCAATTGATTGTTTTTCCAATTGTATTACATTGCAAATCATTCAATCCTAACTGAATATCAGTTGGCATGAAATCAATGCCTGCAGAAAATGGATTCCATTCAATTGATAAAGATTCTCTATTTTATCAAAATAATTAAAACTTATATTAAATTCATTATACTGTGCTGTGAGTTTTTCTCTGTATATTTCAAATTTAATTATTGGTATATTTTTTAATGTACTGAGTGTTGGAAAATGATTTAATTGACCTTTAAGTATTTGTTTAATAAATAATTTCAGTTTCATACAAAAAGCATTCAAGTTCATAATCATATCATGGGAATACTGATTTTTACCTTGTAATACTATATTTAAAACATTCATGTGATTAATTATATCAAGTGTAAAAGCAAAAAAATATATCTATTCAGGGTTAGTAAAATCTGAAAAATCACCATGCTGCTTCATTTCTAAAAATAATGCAATTTCTTCTTTTAGTTCCCAACATCTTTTAAGAATGTTTCCCAAACTTAACCATCGAATGTTACTATGATATAATACGTCAGTATATTCTGTATATAATTCTTCCAGAAATGAAACAAATTGTAGATGATTCAGTCCTCTTGATCATATATAATTAACAACTTTAATTATTGTTGAAGTAACATGATTTATTTATAAAACATTTTTGCATAATTCTTGCTGATAAATTATGCAATATATGAATAGCAAAGTCAGGACTGCTGAGAGAAATTTTTAAGCCTGTGACAAGTCTGTGGTACTGGCCCCACTTAAAAAAGTGCATCACTTTGGTTTAATAAAACAAAAGGCATATAAAACATTAAGCATTTATTTAAAAAAAGAAAAGTGTCTTAGCAGGATTCAGGAGGGGTTGTTATTATTATTATTATTATTATTATTATTATTATTGTTGTATTTTAGTGTTCTATTATTATTTCTGTTTTTATCCTTTACATCCTGCAGCTTAGCAGGATTCAGGAGGGGTTATTATTATTATTATTATTATTATTATTATTATTGTATTTTAGTGTTCTATTATTATTTCTGTTTTTATCCTTTACCATCCTATTTATATATAAACAGGATGTATAATTATTTAGATTTTAATATTTTGTAATATTTGTTAATATAGGTCTTTATTTAGTTATAACAGTAATGATGATAACGATGATGATGATAATAATAATGCTAATTATAATTATGATTTTCTGTGTAATAATTATGAAAGTAATGTTTATTATTAAATGGGAGTATTGCAATACTTGATTAGGAATGCTATTCTGTATGAATAGATTTATTGTCACAGAACTCTAAGATGTTTATTTTTGTTAAAGGGCTTACAGGAAGTCAGGTGTAAATCATGTTTTTTTTTACCATTGATGTATTTTGCATAGTATAATGTTACGTAATTATAATTTTTTAGAGTAGTATTTGTACCCCAGTTAGCTTAGAGAGAAATTATAAGTAAAGAAAAAATGGTTTATATTTATAAACAAGATTTTGTATTATAGGAACAGCAGAAAGTAATGAAAAATTTCACTAATCATCATTCTCTAGGAAACTGATCCTAAAATAAAGAGGTCTTAAACCCTTATTATCTAGATTACTCAAGCTAGAGATTGAATAAAGACATCAAAGCATCTTAATTTGCAATACTTAACTAATGTTAAAAAAAGTTTCTGACTTTATTAAAAATGGTAATTAAAATTGATTTCATATTTTTTGAATTTTTCAAATATCGAATTTCTTGGTTGGAGATTTCTTATGTTTCAAAATTATTTCTGAAAACACAATATAAAAAGTTGAGAATCAAAATTTGTCGGGGTTTTCACAAAATGTGTATGGAAAAAAACTGCAGGTGAAAGACTATCAGTTTTTTGATTTTAGGAACAAGTCATTCTAATCGATTCCTTGATTTGATCAAATAAGGAAGGATGAAGAGAAACTTCTTTCGTCTATATTTCAACTGAGACAGGCTACATGGCTAGGTAAAAACATTTTTGAATAAACAATTTTTCTTACTTATTTGGCTTATTGTTTGCTTTTATTCAATATTTACAGTAAGAAATATTGCACTTAAAGCAAATAACTACACAATATTAAAAATATCTTATGTAAATTGTGATATCATTACTGGGATAACTTATTACTCCATCAGTATTTCATTCACAGTAGAATATTATTTAATAAAAAATACAATGAATTATAATATTAGAAGTAATAAGCAACTTAGATTGTAAATAAATATTTCTTAAAATAATTTTTTAATTTAGAAGTGTTTGTATTTGAACCATAGTTATGTAGTTTATCTGGTATTTTTGCTGTATTTTATTCCTCTGCTCTAACAATCTATATATTATTTAGCTTTGAAATTTTATACATTATATATTCCTTATAAATGCAAGAGTAAAAATTCATGAGTTCAAAATTTTAGTACAAATTATATTTACTCATAAAGTGGATTATATCAGTATTTTATTATGCATTGACTTATGACTTTTAACAATTCATATTTATAATAGTCATCATCAATGGCTTTGTAATAATAACAGCCATATCTATATAAAATTTTGTCAATTAGCTATTTCATAATATTAATTCTTTTTTATTTGCAAATATAACTCTTTTATATATTCCACATTTGTTTTTCCTTGTATTTTCTTATATATGTATAAATTATTGGCAGAGAATAGGCATATATTTATGCAATTATAAAAGAATAAATAGTATTTATTTAAAAATTACTATATAAAATTTCAGTTTAATAATTTTTTGGTGGTTTCAGAATTTAACTTCCCTATATAACTATGAACATGATTTCCAGAGGATTTATTGATCACAATAAATCCTATGGGAAATTATGTTCACAGTTATGTCTCTTCAATTCTACCTAAAAGAAACTTCACTCTATACAATTCTATTTAAGAAATGAAATTTAAGTACAGTGATAGCTACCAAATAGGAATATATGTAGTTTCTCTAATAAATAATGATCTACATCAGGGGTGGGCAAAAGGCAGCTTGTGGGCCAGATCCAGCCACATCAGCATCTTATATAGCCCACCACATAAACTAGGACACATTACAGTTTCAAGGCCCACATTTGTAAAATTCTACTTGAAAAGAAAAAATAAAATAATTGATACTGTCGCTAATATACACGTACACTACTGAGTTACTCCAAATTTTGATGATATAATTAACTAAGAACATAGAAAATTTCATCAAATTCAATTAAGTTTGTAATTTTTTTTACAAAATTAATTACATAGGTACCTAATATTTTGTAACATTCTGTAATATTCACACATTTATTTTGTAATAATTACATAATTACGACGTCATAAGGTTAAATTTGCCCTTAGGTACTTTTCACTTTTTATACAGCCCACTTCATCCTGAAGATTGTTTATCCTGCCCTCAGTAGAAAATAACTGCCCACTCCTGATCTACATATAAATGAGGAATATATAGGAGTGACAAAGGGGAACTTAACAGACAAATGGAAGAATACAAGAGAGACATAATGACTGGACAATACAAACCACCTTAGCAAACAGATTTTATGAACATTACATTGCAATAGAAGGGAAAAAAAATTCTAGAATGTACTGATTACAAAATATACAAGACAAAAAGAATGTCATAAGTTGAGACTGATAATCCTTGACTTATCACCACTTGTACTTATAGTAATAAATTACTAATGAACAAGCCAAACTTCCCCTGGTGGATAAAGTTTTAAACCATAGCTTTAATTCAAAAGAAATAATTATTCTAAAAAATATAACTTAAAACTTTATCCACCAGGGGAAGTTTGGCTTGTTCATTAGTAATTTGTAAAATGGTTTATCCCCTGTACGTTAGTTGCTTATAATTGAGTATAGTAATAAAATTAGTTAATTCTATGGTTTGGTCAATGCAATGGGTTCAAATTCAGTGGGTCAAGGACTCAAATTCAATTGGTTTGGGTACCTGACCCAGTGGTGTTATATATGGAAAGCATACTATTTTGTGTCTAGTTATTATAATTTTGTGTTCTTTATGTTAAGATAATGCATAATGTTCTAGTAAACATTAGCAGTGAGAAATCCATAAATTTATAATAGTGGGTTCAAAGCCGAAACAAATTGAAGTTGAGGAATACTTGTATATTGAGAGAGGACATCACAATATTATAATGAGATAAATATAGGAAAGTAATCAATAAGCAAATGCCAGAAGGAATAGCTTTAGTCTGAAAGTATGCTATTGATGATGGTCTGTAAGTGTCTCAGTAATCTATAAATATATATTGTCAATGAGAATGCTATTCAATATGATTATTTTACTGCATTATACTTTTATTGTTAATTAATGTATTAATTTTAAAAATGTTTAAATTATAAGAACATTTGTTATATAGTAATGACATAAAACTTGCTTTTCAAGTTGTTTGCATTAATATGCATTTGCCTTTGTTCTAAAATAGGATGTTTTGAATATGATATAAACGGAATGGTCAAATGAAATTCATGAGTGTACTTTAATTATAGATAAGAAAATTTAAGGCATTAAGTGATATTTTTGCAAAAATACAAATTATTTATTGGTCATATGAAAAAAAACTTTAAACTGCCTAAAACACTTCAACAATAATAATTATAGAGCACTAATGGCAGTAGTGACTTCTAAAAACAAATTTATTTCAAGATAACGTAGTACTTTCGATCTAATACCAAGATTATAATCACCAAATAATTCTGTTCTTTTTAAAATGCTGTATATGCTGAGGATGATCTTGGTATTAGATCAAAAGTAATAAGTTATCTTGAAATAAATTTGTTTTTAGAAGTCACTACTGCCATTAGTGCTCTATAATTATTATTATTTATTGAATTTTTCATTAGCATTTTTATGGAAATTTAACTAATACAGGTATCTCTCTCATAACACGGTTTCCTACTTTTTTATTGAATTTTTCATTAGCATTTTTATGGAAATTTAACTAATACAGGTATCTCTCTTATAACACGGTTTCACTCTAACACAATTTGAAAATTGCAGAAACCCTTACATAACACGATACTTCTACAACACTGTTTTTACTTAACACAATTAGAAAATTATGTTTACTCTCCTTCAAAACAAAACATACTAAATACATAAATACATACTAGGGACACACAATATGTCCCTAAACATACTAAATACATACTAGGGACACACAATATACACACTCAAAATGTACTCATTAGGAAATATCTGATATTTTGCTAAAATTAGTCATAAATGCAATTTCATTACTTTGTCATGAGAGGGACGATATGCAGTTGTTTTTCGATTTTGATTTGAAACTGAGTTAGCTGTCGACCATTGAGTATTTTCTGTTCCAAGCATTCAGTTCTTGGATAAAAAATAAGTTTTTATTCTTCTGTAGAGGAATGTGAAATAGAAAAAAATTACTTATTCATAAATTTTTTTTTTTTGGGTATATGTTTAAGGAATGATTGTTTTCTAGCAGGCTGTAGTGGGTTAGATTACAGATATTATAAAGAGAGCAGAAGATATGCAAACTTTAAATGCATAAAAAAGTTCAGAAAATGAATTTGATATTGTTAAAGAAAAAATGTTCTCATTTTAACGAAACAGTGATAAGGGAGATATAATTATTAACTGAATGTTATATAGGCTATATATTATTTCTTTCCTTTTGTTTACATATATTGTTTTTTTAGAGCAGTGGTTATCAACCTCTTTCTGTTGAGGAACACATTTTAATATTTTTAAATTTGGTGGCACACGTTCAGGAACACATTTTAATATTTTAAAATTTGGCGGCATACCTAAATATTTTATATAATAATTTAGATTTAACAACGAAGTTTTATTGACAATTATTATATTTATTCATATTTATTACATTCAGATTACATACATACTCATACACAGAATCATTAAATGGTGGCCCTTATTAGTTATAGCGCCACCTGCGGATTTTGTCTTTTTAGAGAAACTATAATTTTAATTTAATTTTTATTTCTTTTAAGTTATGAATAATGACAAAAAATTTTGGCTGTCACAGAAATTCGAGGGTTAGCCTTTTTCTAGTGATATCCTATTTATAGGAATCGCTACAGTGGTTCGACTGCAAAAGGGCTATTCAGCCAAGCACATTTCACTATTAATTATATATGATACATGCAATTACATACATACATACATACATACAATTCATTCTTAATTTTTTGCGGCACACCGTCAAAGGTTTGGCAGCACACTAGTGTGCCGTGGCACAGCGGTTGAGAACTAATTGTTTTAACTACTGTTTTAGAGTCTTACATTTTTTTATGTTTTGTGCTATTAATATTCTTTATAAAAATGAAGTTTCGTATGTGGAATTAAACAAAGTTATTTATTTTTAATTGGTTTTGGAATGTAATTCTCCTTATTACATTGGCTCCAGGTCTCATATAACACAGTTTCACACAACACAATGTTTTTTAAGAACCTATCTACTGTGTTATAGGAGGGATACCTGTATTAAAAAATGCATCTGCATATTTGTGAAACTGTGTAAATTGAAACCATGTAAATTGAGGATCTACTGTACTTACAAACATGAAATTTCATTTTCAAATTTCAGAAAATTTCAAAAACTCTTCAAAAATTTTAAACATTATTATAGCAAAATGCTCTAGTATTTGGTGTGGTTTAACCCATGAGATCTTTGCATCATTAAACCTAACCAAACCAACCAAATCAGAATGCTCTAGAAACTAATGTAATGTAAAATTATACAGTTAACATATTTTCATATTACAGCAGTATATCAAGATGATTATGATTACACACAAAAAACTTCTCTTTATAATTTGAACTTATTCAAATCTGTAAAATATGAAATTTCTAATTGGTCCAGTTATGAAATATATTACTAAACATAATATATAAAGTTATTTCAGAATTTTTGGAGGCAAAATAACAGCAGTAACTGAATTACAAACAACTAAAGTTACAAAGAAAACTTGCATATAAATTAAATTCATAACTCAAGGAATAGTGCATAATGAAAAATATGTAATAAAAATGTTTTCATGTTGTAGTTGAATGTGTTTGAAAATAAATAAAAGGAAGAATTAAATTGTACCATTTGTTTTAAATATTATATAATTGGCATCTGTTTTGTTACACTTTTAATGTCTGATTTGTAGTTTGTTAGTGCAGTATGCAGCAGTTCCATAAGATTTCAATTTGAGTTATGCATGGTGTTTTGATTTGATTAATTTTATAGCAGTATACAGGGATTTACAGGAATAGGTTGTATTGAAAATTGAAATAAATTGGTAATAATCAGGATTTAATATTAATATTTAAACAAAAGTAAACAGCAAGCCAAATAAGTAAGATAAATCGATAATTCAAAAACATTTTCGGTTATCCACGTAGTCAAAGTAGACTTAGTTGTAATCATTTGAGTGTTATCACAAGTGTGGGCAACCTATGGCGAGTATTGAAATGTCCGATTGCTTAGTATCCATTAAGAAGGAGGAAACCACATATAATACAAAAGAAAAAATGGCAATCATGCAGGTCATATCTTTTTATAAATATTTGATTTCATTTCAGTTCAAAAATATTTCCAGAAATGTCTGCAATAAAATTAGATAAATGAATTAATTTATCTGTGAATTCCATGCATCAGAAAATTTTATGATGGATTCAGCCCATGTGCATTTACAGTGTAAAGTCCTGTTAATTCTACCATAGATGTGGGCAAATTATAGTTGGCCAGAATGGATTCCATTATCTAGTAATCAACCAATGACTGGGAAATGGTATTAAGAAAATAATTGCTTATTTTTCTAATAATTTTATTAGTTTAGTTTGACTTATGCTGTCGAATCACATAGGATAACTTTACCAGTGGCCACTTTTAGACATTAGGAGGGGAGGATTTGGAATTAAACTGGATCTTCAAAAATGATAAATGCCTCTTTTATCATGCAGCCATTAAATAAGATGCTGAAAACTTAGACACGAAAAAACTTAAATATTCCATTTTTTATTTTATATGGAATTTTCTTTATTTTTATCTACAGAAGTGCTGGTAAGCATTAGATACATATTTTCCTTATTTTAAAAAATAAATAGTGTTTATTCAACATTACTGTACACTACTATTTTTTTAAAACATATTGAATATTCTGAGTTCAGGAACATAACCTCCATTTATAAAATTGCACCTATGGAAAATTGTGTTCAGAATTATGACAGATTCAAGCTAGGATCAAAATTTTTAAATGCAACTCTATTGTAATGTTGGGACCTCCTATATATTACAATCTTAGTATCATAAAAAACTGTAGCTTACTGGAATAAAGATATATTAACATATGTCATAAAAAAATTTTTTATTTTATTATGATAGAATTAAATTTTTCAATTTACAAATACAATGTTTCATAATATTTGTTTTGGAATATAAGCAGATTTGTATTTGAGGAAAAAAACCCATTAAAATTATTCATTGTTGGAAACCTTTCTGTGCACATATAAAAAAATTCATAATATTTCATTTCTCCCATCTAACTATTGAATAAGAAGACAAATATATCTACTTAGAAGCTAAACCATTCAATTATTTATAACTAGCAATAATTTACTAAATTTATGCATTCTAAAACTTTTTAATGCTATATGCTTTTTTATGCATTTCTTTTTTATGATGACTAAATAGCTAATTAATTTTATATAAATTGTTAATCCTACCAAATGTAGTTTATTTATATGCATTTTTGATATTTGATAAGAAATTATTGTATTATCCAAAACTGATTCTGTATTTTCTATAAATTTTCATAATAAAATTTACTTTTGTATTTTAACTTATAAGTATAAATAAATTCTCTTTTTACTAACCAATATACTTATTATAGATAATTTTTAGCCATACAAAATTCCATAAAAAGAGAAATTTTCAATTATTTTATTTATAAACATATTAAATTTACAAGGGGATAAACACTTAATAGCATTTTCACAAGAAGTCAAATTTTTATATAGGAAAAAAACACTAATTCTTTTTTCAATAACTTTTTAGTAGATTTTATCAGAGCAAATTCAAATTTTTTTTATTTTGATTTCATGCAATTATTTTAATTTAAAGTTTATCATGCTAACTTTTATTTTTATCCTCACAGTTTCTGAACAAATTAAAAGTTTAGATTAAATGAAAAATTAATTTTTATTATTTTAAAATATGCAACATTTCATTTATTTAATCATCATTTTTTAAAATTAATTTTGCTTATTCATTCAATAGTTTTATTCCATGTTTTATGTTTTACTTTTAAAAAGTTTATTATATATATATATCAATAATTTTATGATCTGAATGTTTTTAATAAAATATTGTTGCCTAATCTCTTATTCATATTTTCATTCAGTTAAGATATTTATTCAAAATTGATTTTAATATAAGTTAATAATTACCTGTAGTCATAAATTAATTATTTTTTAGGCTGTACCTTCTGGATCACGTTTCCATGTCAATACCATTGAAACTACAACTCAAACAACTACAACTTATACTCAGAGTTCTCAGTCAAGTGTTGTGACAACAGTTGCCACTACATCTTCACATGTGAGAAAAACATCATTTTAAATCTTAATGTAATTAATTATTTATAAAATTTCAGGTAAATGGTTAATAATAATGATAATAATAATATAAATAAGGTATAACTTTCTTTTTTAAAAAGAAAATCAATACTGTTATAAATTTCATTTGATAAAAGATATTTTCTTTAGGTTAATCATCATAAATCAACAAAATCAGGTACTCATCAAATGGAAGACTGTCATAGTATTCCAGGAACACCACCTATTCCTTCTAGTTCCCATTCTCAGTCTGCAGATTTGTCAAAAGCTGAAAATAAAATGGAAACTACTATGCTTCATGATAACTATAAGCATATTTTAAATCAAGATTTAAGGTGAAACATTTTATAGTTAAAATCTATATTTACTGTGAATTATGAAATTTTAATGTTATATACTTTTAATTAGTAGTAGCAGTGGAAGTGGAAGCAATAATAGTACTCAGCATCCATTACCTAATCGTCATCACGTCCCTGATTTAAGCAGTCTACAACAGAAGTTAGCTCAGTTGACTTCTTCAAGTGTACAGCAAACAGATTTATCACAACAAAATGCTGTTTTATCTCGATCAACTTCAAATTTGGTATATATTATTGATTTTTACAAGTTTTACATAATCATATCTTATCCTTTGATTTTTTTCATTAATATTTTTAAATATTATATATATAAACAATATTGGATTACATATATTTTATTTTATGTCAAGCTCTAGTATATTATATTTTTTAATTCGATAAATCTGAGAATTCACTATGTTAATGAGAGATGAATTTTTATGGGTAGAATTTTGAAAATTCAATATTATTCTTAAGACTAATTCTTGCCAAATTTTAGAATTTACAGATTCTATTAAGGCTGATTTCATCTGCGTGAATATGGTTGTTTTTATTTTTGTATTTTTTATCTTTTGATGTTTTAAATAAAAACATCAAAAGATAATAAAATTGTTTTAAATAAAAACAGTATATAATTTTTAATAACAAAACTGTGTTAAAATGTTTGAATTTGGCCAGTTTTCATATCTATAGATAGCTTCCAAGAGGGAGTGACATCTGAGATTTTTGTCAGAGGCCTGGTATTGAAAATTCTAGGACCTGATCGTTGGGTTCCGATGTGTCATATAACCCATGCCTGATAGTTCACAGGCCATCACCAGAGCACACTGTCTACCACAATCCAAAGCAGTCCTGTCAAAATAAACTATTTTATATATAACAATATTTTCATAGACGAAGGTTTTGTGATTATAAAATGTGCAACTGTATATTGTATAGTGTAGGTCATGCATGGTATGTAATGTATCGAATTTTTAATTTATTGTACACTTTTTAATATAACTGTTTTTATTAAACCAAAGTGATGCACTTTTTTAAGTGGGTCCCGGACCACAGACTTGTCATGGGCCCAAAAATTTCTCTCAGCAGCCCTGTAAGATGCATATTTTTAAAACAAATGCTAAAGTAAAATTAAAAATTTTATTTTAACACTTATTTTAAAACTATGTATTTCTAGATATGAAAAAATTGCCAAATTCAAATATCTTACACACAATTTTTGATGTACAAAATAAAAAAATTGAATTACTGTAATCAATAAAATACAGGTTTATCCCACTTAATATATTTTCTGTATAATATACAATCAATTTTAATACAAATACCTACCATAATGTACTGATCACTCACTATAATATATAAATGGCATTCCTAAAATTACCACTACAGATAGTTCCTGACTTAAAACAGTTCAATTCATTCCTGGAGTTCATGCATAGCTCTTAAACCTGGGATCCATTTCTGAAGTGCAAGAACTCTTAAACCAGGAATTTTTCCCATAAATGTAATATTAAAAAAGAAGGATGCCATTTTCAACAATGAAATATGGTCACAATAAAATTAAGTAAAGGCCAACAAAAAAAACAGAAAATTGTAATTTCATTCTTGAAGCACTGGAGAAATTCATCACATATTTTGTAGTATCCAAATTCATGAATACCTATGACTTGTAGAATAAAGAACAGGCTATACTCAGAGATTTAGTTAATAGAAAAAGGAGACAAATTCATCCTGCACACAGTTGTCATAAGCACAAATCTATATCCCAGATAAATGCATAATAATGATCAATATTGGCTTATTTATCAAAACTATAAAAGATTGCATAAACTTTATAGGAAATGTCAAAGCTGGCCATGTGTGTATGCTACAGCAATCCCCAACATTATTGCTTGTCAATATATTTTTTTTTAGATTATTGCATATTTTCTGATATTTTCACCAAATATCTCAGTTAAATCATATCATTAGGTAACATAACTGGACATGATGTTTTAATGTAGTGTGACCTTTCTTTTTTTTAATCTAAGTCCTTTATTTATTTCAATAGTGAACTGAATTTGGAAAATTTTTAAAATTATAAAAAAAATGATCTGTTGATTTCAATAAATAAATATATTATTGTAACTTTTAAAATTTTGCAAATTTTTAAACTCTGAAGTAGAGGAATCAACTTATATGCAAATACAGAAATATATAGGACCATTTATCTGGAATGCTTATGATCTAGGATTTCCAGGATAAGGGATTTTTTCCAGAATTTAGGGCATTTTGTTTAAAATACATTATGAAGTTTAAAAAGCACAAAAAATAAATAAATAATTACTCTTCATTCAAAATTAAGACATTTTGGATTAGTTATCATCAATATTTTACAGAAACAGGAGAGAAAACATAAATTTCCTGCAACTGAAATCTGATTCTAGATGCATTTACGTAATATAACATAACATTACATACATACATATGTTTTTATTTCTCATTATTTGATGAATTTATATTGCTTTTATTTAGTTTACTGATGGATTTATTTATTAGAGCAAAATTTCATCACTAATTTACATATAAAAGATATTTGTCACTGAAAAATTGCTTAATTATAATTATA
The DNA here is from genome assembly GCA_000484575.1 of Olivierus martensii. Lineage (NCBI taxonomy): Eukaryota > Metazoa > Arthropoda > Arachnida > Scorpiones > Buthidae > Olivierus > Olivierus martensii. The sequence continues at coordinate 40,763 of AYEL01070775.1, read as the reverse complement.
GAATAAACAATTATAATTTGAAGTAGAGATCTACTATATGTTCCATACAAACAAATATCAAATAAATATGATATATTTTTTATTAAATTAATAAAAATCAATATTATCTTATATTTTTAGTATTTAAAACAAAGGATTTTGTTGCCTACCATAATAATATACAAATATAATGATGATGGTGATTTAAAATTTTTAATGAGAACTTGATTTGAAATTTTGTATAGTTAGATCAGTAAAAAAAAAAATTAAATTATCTAAAATACTAATAGTATTCTACACAATCGTACAGAAATTTTTATTGATTATCATAAAAATCTTTAATGGTTATCCACACCAAGAAATAAAAATTTTCATGCTAACAATAGCATTCTAAATTTTTTTGTTTTGATTTAGCAAAAATAAGACAATCTTATTACTTTATATTTCATATAAAGTAATATTTATCTAATAAAATAAAATTGTTATATATAAAATTTATTTGATTTTATAAAATAAAGCACAAAAAATGTATTTATTTATTTCAAAATAAGAAATATATATGTATTTATTTTAGTATTTTATTTAATTTGATAATATAGGCCTAGATATAAAATTTATGATGATAACATTATATAACATCATCAGAACCTATGGGGATTCAGTTATAAATATATTTCTGAATTTAAATCATGCTAAAATATATTGAAAATGAAAACTATCAATATGTGGCAAGATTTGCATACAAAAAACTTTTCTTTTGCATTTATAGAAGGAAATTAAAATGTGTGGATGGATCATAATTTATATAACAACATATCTTAAAGCTATCATTTGCTGCTATTAAATCATAAAATTCTTAACATAGTATTATTAGCAGATTAATTTTTTTATTTATTATTCAGTTTTTAACAAGAGTGATAACATTTTTAGCTTTTACTAAGTTTTCTTCAGTTACAAATATTTTAAACAAAAAATTAATATATCATAAAACACTCATGATGAGAAAGAATAATCATTTAGATAAAAAACAAAGTATAATGTATAAAATAATAATTTTTTATAAAATAATTTTTATACATAAATTCATCACTTCCTATAAAATTCTTTTATCCTCCTATTCTTACTTCCTAATCATATTTTTCATTTTTCTGTGGCATCACTTTTATGCTGTGTTTATTGTCATTGGATATAATTTATTGACTATTTTATCACTTTTAATGTCACTGTATATCACTATTTTTTTGGAAAATTTACCCTAGTTTGATTCATTTACTCTTTTTAACAGTTTTGTATTTTGCCACATCATAAACTATCACTCTGTGAAAGTGCCATATTTTTGGATTTTTGTAGTAAAACATTACCTCTATGTTTGTTTATGCATGTTTCCAGAATTCTCAATATGCAATCTGTATATTCTTCTGCATTGCTTAAATATCTCTTAATTATGAGAATTTTATAGGCACTCATGTTTTTTTCTTTTCTTTCTAGTTTTTAACATTGCATATTATATTGAACAGTATTTCTTCTATTGAATGCCAATTTTTTCTCATATTTCTTTCCATTATCATCATATTCATCATGGGCCTGCTTATTGCTATACTATGATACTGCTTCATATTTTTGGTTTATCCTGTTATCATCTCATGTTATTTTGTTTGCATACTTCTCCGTAATCTTAAGATAGTACCTTTATGCAGCCATGTGTTTGTGCTTGTCTTACTATCCATTCTAATTCTTTTTTTGCCTCTTTTTTTGGTGTTGCAATGTGTATTTATCTTTTAAGAAGGGTTGTGAAGGTCACTATTTTATATCTCCAAGGTTTGTTTGAGGATTTTTTAATTAACATCAGAATGTAATTCTTTTTCCTGCACACATTGATTATGTACTCATCATTTTATATCTGTATTCTGATGTCTTCTTCCCTATTACTAGCATTTTTTTTTTTTTTTTAACTTTAATTCTAGCGATGCATCTGATAATTTATCTTCTGTTCTTATATCACTGAGGCTTCCTTTTTTTATGATGATAATATCTTTATCTTCTATATAATTTTATTTCTTTTTCTAAGTCTACCATGATTCCTCTTACAAATTACTAATTTTGCTAACACACCAGCTGATAGGTTCCCTATCAGAATGCCTCTTCTTTATAAATAAAATTTTCTATTAATAGTGAAAAAAAAAGATTGGTATGTTGTAACATGACATAAGCCCTTAAAAGTTTTGGATCTTTCATTGATTAATAAAAATGTGAATAACATTCTATACAGTTCCATACATATATTAGGATATAGTGATTCAAAATTATATATTCACATGATCTTTTCTGCTGGTGACCCCAAAATGAATTCCTAGATGTTTTATTTGAGATAGAGTTTCTATCAGCCTCCATATTGGTTTATAACAAAAACCATTATCTAATTGATTCTTTTGATTTTTTGTTAAAAATATGTGGATATGCATGATTACAGATTATCATAAAGTGTATAAGCCAAGAAATTTTTTCCAAAAATGATTTTGAAGAAGAAGAATCAGCTTTATATATGAGGTAGTCAAAAATTGGAAAGTTTTTTCAAGATTATAAGATTTTCTGGCTCAGTCATGTCATGTTCTCATTACAGTTTTGCACCAGTCATATGATTGGCCATGTTTATATCTAACAAAAATCCATACATACATACATACATAATCTGTATTTTATAAGTATATAGATAATTTATTTTGGCACGACTGCTTTGGGTACTCTGGCGGAGGCCTGAGAACTATCAGACACGTTATGTGACATGTTAGGTCTGAATGTTTTATATTAAAATGCTACTTTGTGTTATATTCTTTAACAAATGTTTTCTTGACAAATAAGGCAAATTGCTTTATCTGCTTTGGAACTATCAGACACGTTACGTGACATGTCAGAACCTGAAGGTTGGGCCCTTTTCGATGCCTTGCCCATGGCAAAAGTCTCGGATGTCATCCCCTCTCGGCGGCCCGAATAAAATATGTTCTGGAAATTGTTCATAAACATAATGTTGAAGTTTTCTTAATCCAATTTCACCCCTGTAAAATTTCGAGCTCCATCTGTTGTTACACTTACAAGTTTATTGAGTGGTAACTTATACTTTTCCAAACAATGATTTACTTTTTTGAAAATATCATTTCTAGTTTTTTGTGATCTCATTGATTCCATTGCCAAAAGTTCTTCAGCTATTTCAAAATTTCTATTGATAAGCTCTGATAAATATAAGCAACTAAGCTGCATGTGTTTTGTCTTTGCTTTCATCAATTGCAATTGAATACCATATTAGTTCATCTTACAGATCAGCCATTAATTGATTGTTCAAATTTTTTACCAATGATTTCAATCCTTTTTGTGATTCTTCTTCGAGATAAGCTAATGCTTTTAAATTTATTTTGTTCTTTTGAATACACAATTTTATTTGCTTTAACAAAACACTCTCTGACAAATTCACCATCTGCAAATAGTTTAATACTTATACAAGCACTTTTTAGCAGTAGATATACTAAAATATTTATTTCAATATTATTTACTAAAATATTTTTTTTAGCAGTAGATATACTAAAATATTTATTTCATTTTGCAAAGTACTTTCGGCTAACCGCCGTCTTCAGCCTTGGGCAGTTAGCTGAAAGTACTTCATAAAATGAAATAAATATTTTAGTATATCTACTGCTAAAAAGTTAAGTCTATTACCTAACTTTTTCAAAAATATTTACTGATATGGGAATCCTGTGCCAACTAAGCACAGGGTTACTTAAGTAATAATATTAATATAATTTACAAATACTATATTATTATAAAATATAATAATATAAATATAATTGCTTAAGTGCCAACTGCACTTAAGTAATTATACCACTTAGGCCGTGTCCCACATACAAGTGACTCAACACTGTATGATGTAATACTACAAATCTACAAATGTGATTCTATGCTATGAGTGACAGTCTGTCCCACAAGAAGAGCTTTTGTAGCATCTATAATGAAATATCATCCCACTATTTATTTACTAAATGCTGATTATGGTAATTTTTATCTCTCATTTCCATAATACATGTTTTATTTATTTTTTATATAAATTTCACTTATTAGAACCTTTGAATCGAACTCAGTGGCCATGATAATTTGCCTCTGTTACTTCAGAAAACAAACTAGTTTATATTTCAGCTACAGAAGGCAATGCTATGCTGCACTACAGTATACACATGGGACGCATTGAAGTTACGTCTATTGCTTTGTTTTCTATCACTAGTAATATTACACCATAGAGCATCCTGTCACTTGCATATGGGACATGGCCTTACTAATCACTACTGTGTGATTTCATCTGTTGACTAAAAAAACTTCTTGTCTGAAGACATGACCATTTGTTTTTTGTTTTCTTCTTTGTTGTAAATCATAAATTAAGAAAATGTTTAAGTAACAGGTGCTTTGTTTCGATAGCTCCAATAATATCCAACTCTGCCTATGTTCCCATATGATATTTCACATTTGATCCTACTTTCCTCTACTTACAGTTTGTTCTGAAATTTAGAAAAAGTGCTTGTATAAGTCTATTATTTAATGAGTTTAAGCAGTTTGTTTTATAACTTTTGCAAATGGTTTATTTGCTTTGGCTATCTTTTGAGCAATAATAAAACTTGCTTTTATAACAGCTTCATCTTTTAACATTTTGTTTAATAAAAACACCTTGTTCTGCTAATAAATTTTTGCATAAATAAAAATATGCCTTTTTCTGTTTACTATCAGCAGTTAAGTCAGAGTAATAATCTGAATCTGTTTTTATTAAAATGCTACTTTGTGTCAAATAAAGCAAATTGCTTTATCTTTAATTTGCATAAAAAAATATTCGCAATTCATCATTGAATATTCGATTTTCTTGGTCTATTTTTCTTTTTTTTTGTTCATTCCTAGGAAATAAAAAGAGATTAGTAATTAATGACTTCTTTAGCTGTTTAATTGCTGCATTATGAATTTCAGAGTGCTGGGCCTGGCCTGATGATCCCCATTCTTCACCATCTGTTCATCTCCACAGGTGTGGATGTAGCCTGTGGTTGGAAGTGATCCTGCCCTTTAGTAATTTATCTGATTGGAAAGGGGCATAAAACAAAATTGCAAAAACCTCCCAAAATCCTAACTTCATCTAATAACTATCTGAAATAACATAATTCTTTTAGAAAATTATGTAACCAAAATAGAAAGATCCTAAACTTTTTCAAAGGGGTTCATTTGTTGACTAAGATATCATAAAAGGGTGACATGTTAAACTTTGGTTGTTAATTTTCCTAGTAGATCAGTTTTCATTGGCCATTATGTGAATCATCAGTTTGAATAATGCTGGCAGTTTGAAAAAAATGAAATGCCATTTTCAGAGAAGCTCAGCAGGTTTGAAATTCTTTTAAATTATTTATTAAAATTATAGTTTAATCATTTTAAATTTGAAACTACAATTAAAACATACCTGCTTAGAAAATTGCACAAATATTAAATATAAATACTGTGAAATTTCTAAAGATATTGAGTTGATTGACTGACAAAATGATTTTATTTGATTTTTAATATATTTTGCACTGATTTCTTATGCAATGACATTTATCTGGTTAACAATTAATCAAATCTATTTTTGTAAGAAATATGACATTGTAATGACATCTACAGTTTACAATATGTATTATTATTTATACTTTTCTAGATATTACATAAACTATATTGCTGAGATATGGAACAGATTTGATATTTTTTTGTATTCATTTTATTTATTGATAAATAAATAAAATGAAATGAATTGAAAATTTTTGGCATTATGGCTACAAGGGCTATGGTTTACCCACCCTTGGTGTAATGTAATGCAATTAATAATTAATGTTCATATTTTTGATACTTTTGATACTGCATATTTGAAAATGCATAAGCCCAATAACTCATTAATCAGGATTTATCTGTATATCATTTTTAAAAAATTATATATAAACTATTACTTTGCCAATCTTTTAAAATTTTCTGATTTACAAATTTTTAGCCAGATGACTATATGGTAAAGTAGTTGCTTACTAATTTGGAGGATCTAGGTTCAGTTCCAATCCAAGAAATTGACTATAAATTATTTCTTAATAAGTAAGCTATTCTTTGATATGAAAGCAAATACTGAATATGATTTGATAAATAATTCTCATTAATCTTTTATATAAATATAATATCAGAAATCTGTTTCTTTGCTGTTATCAATATATATATATATTTGCATATTGGTAATAGCAAAGAATGATAAAAAAAATTTATTTAATTGAGAAAGTATTCATTTTTTATTTTCAGAGAGATCGTAGTAAGCCACATCATACTTGACATCAGTGAAAATCTATCTTGATAGTAAGAATCACATCTACTCAGAGCATTCATCTTCAGTCATTTGGCTCCTATAAGGAACTAGGAATCACTGCCATTACCATTATACAAGATGTGATGACCTGCATTTTACAACTTTATTTTCATCCAAAAAAGAAAAAAACAAATTGGGATTAGCTACTTCCACTGAATTCCTGCTCATTTTCAACTACATTTGCTCCCAGTGTGTGCACTGTTTTGAAGCAGAATGCTCACTATATCATCATTCTTACAGCCCAAGTGAAAAGTGAGCATTAGTGACAAATATCTTCTGTACATTTTTTTTATCACTTTATAAAATTATAAAGAATGTACAGTCTTTAACTAAATATTTAAATCAAACTTTTTCTTATAAAAACAAAAAATAATAATAATAAATGATCTTAGTTCAAATGACACAAAACAAAAGAACAAGTTTTACTGTCATCGAGCTTAAACTTTACTCCTAATCTTCTTTTACTCATTATTAACTTGTTCTTACCAGAAAAATTTTTTCTTAGATTTGTTTTTAATCATCAGACATTTGGAATATTATATGGAGTTTTTGAATATGCTAATTCTGAAATCAGAAGAAATGATGGTGCTATTAATTAATGCTATTATTGGAAAAGAAAGTCAGCTTTAAATAAAGCCAAATTGCATTTTGAATCTTATGAGAGATGATTTGAAAAATATATTTAAAACATCAAATGATTTCAGCATTGCATCACACAGAGGGAGCATTATTAAGTGAAGTACATAAATTTTTTCTTTTTTGTTTTATTTTCATTTTTAAATAGCATGCCCAAGAACAGCTATTTATTATTAAATAAATATTTTTAATTTTTTTTTAATAAGATATATCATACCTTGGACAACTCTGCCTTATGTGCAAACTGACATTTTTTCATCTGTTTGTCATGTAAGATATATTCATTTGATGTGTATCATCTTTTCAGAGCTTAAAATGTGAACACTAAAAAGTGGATACAAGCTTCTCTTTATGTACTGCCAAATCATGATGATGTTATTTAGAAAACAGTCAAAGAAATGAATCTTCTAATTTATTTATGGTTCTGATTCATGATTTATAATATTGATGAAATTGATAAAGACAGTTTTAAATGTCTGTTTTAATTTAATATTATTTATTTACTTTTAGAATTTTTCTTTTTCTTAAACAGCTTTTTTTGAAATAACTATTTTATATTTTGTAATCTGTAAAGAAAATATAAATTCAAGAAAACATAACTCAATGAAGAAATTCATCAAAAGAATATGAAATTAATAAAAAGAAAAGATTGAAGAAGAAACTATCCACTTAAAAAAAAACAATATTACAGAAAAAAATTAAAATGTGAGCTAATTGTGCATCATAACAACATATGTATCTCTGGTTTTATAACAAATCATGATCATATCAACATGAGTAGAATGTTTAAGAAATTTTTTTATAAATATTTTAAAATGGTTTAGATTTTAAAAGAAAATTTTGTGTAATGAATTTTTCTTTCATACTGCTCAAAAAGTCAAGGAATATTTTACTTGGAATATTTTTATATTCTGTAAAGATGCAATGTGATAGGTTTGTTTTGAATAATGAATGTTTTTTAATAGCTTTTATATTACTCTTGTGGAAGAAAAGGCAAGTAACATAAATTATTTTTGCAGGAGAAAGAAAAATAGCATGCAATCTATGTAAATTTCTGAGTATGTAAAAGGAAATAATTAACTTAAGAACCCATGTTACATCATAGACTAAATGCCTGATGTCTGGCTGCTTTTTCATCAAACTGAATAACTTTTCATGATATGTTTAAACAGAATAATATACTGATTATTTTTTAAATATTTAGTTTTTTATTTGAGCAGTATAGTTAAATTAATAACATAATATTTGTTTTTATACACGCATGCATACATACATACATACATACATACATACATACATACATACATACAAATTATAGTTCACATTGAGCTAAAGTAAAATTATTTCTTCATGATAAATTGATATAAAACTTGAGATAAATTCAGTAGATAATACTTATTTGTATAAAGACAGGAAATTACAGAAATTTTTCTCTGTCTGATTTTTAATAATTTCTGTTTAGGATAGAAATCTGATGTGTAATGTCAATGGAACAATATCCATACAAGCCCAGTAAAAAAAAATAGATTTCCAAAATCCATTTTTAATGGAATTTTGGTATTCCAGCAATGGTTGGAAATTTTACCACTGCTTGGGCATGTCAAAATGTGGCAGCTATTTTAATCTCATGTCATCCTACTGGATTCTCCAGTAGACATGCCTCATAGTTTCAAAACAATATGTTAAACTAAAATTTTTTTTTTCATATATTATCTTTCCAATGTTTGTCATTTGTATGCCTTTGATGATAACTGCTCATTATGAAAGAGAAACATACAGGATATTATTGAATTTTAGATTAAGGTTATTTACTTTTCATATCAGTGTAATGCAATGTTGGTAATGTATATTTTTAATTTTTCAATTGAGAATGAAAACTTTTTTGTTTAAACATTAATGAATCCCTGTAATTTCTTTCCTCAGTTTGATGTTTAATAGATGTTATAAAAGTCTGTTTCCATTCCAAATAATAATTTATTATATTGCATTGTTTTGGCATTTTATCGGAATGGTCACAGATATTTGGAATGAATTTTTAGAATACAGGAAATAATACATAAAGATTTTCTTTTCTCTTATATTTTTCTTTTTTATTGTTTGAAAACAAAATTGCATATTCTGGTGACCTTAAAGTGTCAATAATATTTTTAAATCATTTGAAATTTTTATACTAATAAAGAAAATCTAGTCAAAAATATTGTATAATATCTTTTCAATCAAAATATAAATAATAAATGATTTTTTATATAATAATTTTAATATTGTTTTAAAAAATTATAAAGTAGAGAAATAGGCATAATATCTATACCTCATGCTTCTATTTTAAGTAGAATATTTTATTTCATGCACCTCATATTTTATATATATATATATATATACATACACATACACACAATAAACATGAAGGGCCTCATTTTTCTCTCTGTCTATGATTTCTAATGCTTAAAAAAATATCCTTTTTTTATCTAACAAATTTAAATAATGGGAACATTTTAAGATCACTAAATGTGCTTTATCATATTTTGAAAATTGAATGAAATATTAAATTTATCCTATTGTTAATTTTTTTATTTATAGTTTTAAATGAATTTGTTTTAGATATTTCAACAATAAGTTATTTTTCTTGTATAAAATAATTTTATTTGTGACTGAAAAAAACCGTCCCCACAGAAATACATATTATTTATTTTAAATTTATAGTTATTTATTTATTTATAAATTGAGTACTAGCTTCAATTTTTTCATTTTCCTGAATAATGTGATCTCCATTATAGGGAGATCACATTATTCAGGAATTTATTGTATTATGCAAATTTTTATTAATTTATGTTGTACAGTTAATTGAAAAATAGCATAAATTTATCAAAATATTGTCATTTTTATAAATTTTCAAATTTATATTTATTTTATTTATTTATTTAGCACTGTAGACAAATCATCCCTTGTGTGGGGATAATATAACAAAAATATCCAACATACACATCAAAACAAATTATTACTATACAATATATATAATAAAAACAAATTCAATATTTCCATTCAGCAGTCCAATAAATTCCAAAAAAAACTTCCACCTACCTGAAAATAAAAATCGAAATTATTATAATCCAAAGTAAAAACAGCAATGGATAGCTGAAATGAATTTCCCAAATGTAAATGGTCCACAACAGTATTAATAGTACTCAACACCTGGTGAGTGATACTAAACAAGAAAACCTATGGTGGGCATATTTTTCCCCTTAACAACTGGCCACCATAAAAAAAAATGAAAGTGCCTTGTCTCAACCCTTTGGTTGCCATTTTTTTTGTAATTAAACCTAATTAATATGCAAAAAAAGCAAAAAAATGTAGATTGCGAAATCTCATTTAATTTTCATCATGGCCACCATAAAAAAAAATGAAAGTGCCTTGTCTCAACCCTTTGGTTGCCATTTTTTTTTGTAATTAAACCTAATTAATATGCAAAAAAGGCAAAAAAATGTAGATTGCGAAATCTCATTTAATTTTCATTGAAATTTTTTGAAATTTTTACAATTTATTATGTTTTTATTGTGATTCTAATGATGTAACAAACTTTTTTGAATTTTATTTCTTTCACAATTTTTCATTCATTATATATGTGATTGAAGGAAACACTATTTTTATGTATGAAATCTTAAATATCCAATAAAATATTTGATATTTTTTGATAGTGGCAAATCTGAATATGAATGAAAAAATCGAATAATAATTTAAAAAATTATTGATAAAAAATGAAGTATTATGCCAAATTTTAATTAATTTAGTTAGTTAATTAATTAGTCAAAATTGACAAAAATTTATTAAAATATTGGAATTTTTTTAATAAAATATGTATATTGATATATTTTTTTTCATTTCAATAATTTTTATTTTAATTTTTTTATAAATTGTCGAATTTATAAACGAAAAACATATAAAACATGACATATAATATAAGAAAATCATTCACAATCTTACATAAACAGCTATAACATTCTCTACTTTATTTTAATTGGCCTGCAAATGCTTTTTTGACACATTACATCTGATATCACATGCAGTGCAGTTATTATTATTATTAAAATTCTCAATTATTGATTTTTGTCTTCCAAACATAAGAATTTTGTAATTTTTTTAATATTTTTATTTGTACAGACCATTTATACAGTTATTTTATTATTGTTTTCTTATTTATTTATTAACAATTGTAACAAAAAGATCAAAAATAACTAGTCAGTTTTTAAATGTTTATTGGAAATGGTTACCTAATATAAATTATACATACTCATACATGTGTATATATACATATATATTGTATGTATATAAATATATTGAAAAACAGTAGTTTTTATATAATTATGTTGAAAAATTTAAATTTGTTTATTATTATATCAATAATAACCACTTGTAATTGGAATGACTATCAGGTTGAAGGTTAATGATAAAGAATAAGTTGCAATAGCAACCAGACCAATTAGATGCTACTGTATGTGTGTCTGTGCGTGTGCATGTGATGTTTTGTGTTACCTGCCATTTGTATCCCATTGCCAAAATAAAAACAAATTCTTGCCTTTTAATATATAGTGTTATTACTTTTCCTATAGTAAATAAGATATTAAAATATTTATCAGAATGAGTATTCAAAAGAGAGTTGTAATAATAGATTTGTTAATAGTATCTTATTAATTGATAAATATATTACCATTTATATATTATTTTCATAATTTTATTTTGAGATTAGAATAAAGAAAATTGAAAGTTAAAAATCAAATATTTTTATTTTTCCACAACACACATTTATACAGAAGAGCAACATATCTTATGAAAAGATTAAAACGAAGACTGGCTTGTAGTCCATTACTGTTATAATTAAAATACCCAAAAATAGGCAGTTAGCCATTTGTTAGAATTTAGTTTGAGAGTCAGTCACAAAATTGAAACATTTCACCTGCCAAAACTTCAATTTGGTGGAATGTTTTTATCTTCTCAAATTGAATTGATTGGCTTTTAATATGAGGAATGGCACATTCAACTATATTGTTGATACTACCATTATCTTATAAATTCAAAAGAAAGAATCAGAGTCGTGATGGATATTCTCTTCTTGTCCAATTTCTAGGAGGTGCTCTTCTATGTGGTAATTCCCAATCATTGTAGTGGCGTTCTTGTGTTAGAGGATGTGCCCAAGATGATGGTCTTAATTGATAAGGTGGATTTGGCTGCTCATGATAAACTGCTATTCTGTCCCGTGATATTCTTTGTGGTGTGAGTTGAGGTCGTGAATTCCAAACCATATCTGCTTCTTCATCATGGACATAAGCAACATTAGCATAATCTCCCCTGCATCTGTAACGGTATGGATGAAGATAATGACGAAACATTTCAACAGCTAATTGCTGCCTGGGTAAGTCTTCACTAGGGGATTTCCAGCTCCCATCACTACTTTCTTCTCCACTAGTCCCCAATCCAAGATCTTTATCCTGAGAATCTGTCATACCTTTTCTTTCTTCCAATTCTGTTGGAGAGGTATATGAAGGTCGAGGAATGCAAACATTATCTGCTGGTGATGTTTCTTTCTTGCCTTCTTCACCAGTTGAAATAATATAAGGATGAGTTGTTAACTGTTTATCAGTTTTCTTAATCTTCTTTCTGCAGCATGTATCAGATAGTGAGAGTAGCACAGGGAGCAATAGAATTCCATGCAATGCACCAAACAATATAACTAAAAATACTGTTTTGAAGAAAGTAAGAAATATATAGGAAGGAGCAAATGCTAATGCAATAACACCTAATATAGTAGATATACTTCCTTGAAATATTGGCAAACCTAAAGAATGAAGGGCACTCTTCACTCTTTCATCTGGTGCAGTATTTTCTGATGAGAAATAAGCATATGAGATGTGAGCAGAAAAATCAACTGAAAATCCAATACACATGATCAGATTGATCATAGAAATAGAATCCAAATTAACACCCCATAGAGTCATATAACCAATTACTCCAACTTCTATAGATATTATAGAAAATGCAACCCACACTGCACAGTTAACATTGGGAATAAATACCAAAGAAATTACCATCATAACTGCCACAGCAACACAAATTGACTGGATAGAAGTCTCTCTAACAAGTATAAATTGATCAAAGTATATGAAGTATTGCTGAAAAACAGTTACTGGAAATGGAAAGCTATCTGCAATATTGCGAAGTGCAACTACCATATCTTTCTCTACATTAGCATTCAAAATATCCACTGCTTGAATGATGAATCTACTTCCAGTGATGGCAGTCATTTCGTTGTTGAATACCACATCTTGCTCAAAGTAATCTGCTGTAGGAAAGCGAAAAAAAACTTCTCGCAAACATCTGATGAAATCCACATTGTTGGTCAAGTTGAAACCTTTTAGAAAAAGAGAAGTTCTTTTGTCACTAGCAAATTTTAAAAACCCTCTGAGCCAGGATTCTGTTAAAGAACTATCAGCAACATAAGGACTGGCCTCAAATTTCTTCAGCATAGATTCTATGATATTCTGGGTTTCAGGATTAGAATAATCCAGAGTAGCATTCACGATAACTTGGATGCGATAAGCATATTTACGAAAATATTTATCTTCTAAATCGTAAAAGGTTACCGAATACGAATCACTTCGGGAGAGTTTGTGTCTTTCCAAACCCTCCCTAACCTGCAGGCAACCCCATATTCCAACTCCTAGATAGGCCGCAAAGATGATAACTACTAAAATCTTGACAGGCATTCTTCCTAGAAAATCACCCATAAAATCACGAAAAAATACCATCAGAGCATGTTCTTTGTTGTCCTCTATGTTTGTTGGATCATCCGAATTCCTTCCGCCAGTGCAGAAGAGTCGGAAGAGGATATTTCGATTTTCTGAAAATAAGATAAAATAAATTTAGTTTTAACCTTTAGAGTATTTATTCATCTAATTTTTTAATTTTAATATGTAGTGAAACAACTTTCCTCGTGATATATTGTTACAAATTTGGTAATTTATAACTCAAAATAATTTGACATTTTTTTTTTAATTTAAAAAATTCACCTATTAATGATAAATGAAAGCATTCTAAGAATGTTTAAATCAATACCAATCAATATATAATTTGTAGATGTATTTATATTATTCATTCACATAATAAATCTTTTTTCCTCGAACCTACTTTCAAATTTTTCATGTTAGGTATGTTTCACTGTAAAATTCTAAATATAGAATAAAACCTAAAGCTATTGAAAATCTATAAATGTTTTGTTCTAATGTAACTATAATTATCTTACAAAATAAAGTTAAATAAGCAAATATATTGAAACTAGTTTTATAACTACTGTGATATCATATCAGTTTCTTTTGACATCACAATACGACATTCTTCAATGCTTTGAATAAAAAAAAATAAAAAAGAATTATCAACTTACTGGCTAATGACTTTGGTACAGCAGGCAAACAGATGAAAGAATGGATGTTTCTTTTCTCTCGATAACCACCAAAAGCCAGGCATCCTCCAAAAAACGTTAAGTGAAAGGCATAGGTGAATAGTACCGCCATAGCAGTGTATATGCAAAATATTCGAACACTAGGAAACGGTGTTATGGCTCCGATACAGAAAGATATAAAATTAGTCAGGGAAGTGATAGTGACTGATACAGCCGCTTCTGAATATGTTTTTGCCATTCTGTCTTCAACACTGCTGGTTGGATCTGTCTGTCTCCAAGCTGCTAGTAGTAAAAACGTGTCATCCATTCCAATACCTGGGAAAAAAAGTCTTAAAAAGTTAATTTTTCCTATTTGAGATGTCTCCTATTTTATAACCGTTTGCAATAGTTAAGTTATTCGCATGACCGAAATTAACAATTAATATAAATTTATTCAATATTCTGAATATTAATCACTTAAAAGCTAAAGTGCTTTATTTATGACAAATTTTGAATGAATATTTTGATAATATTGAAATAAATAGATCAGGACATCATAGGAAATACTAAAATACGTTTTTTGATTTTTTAAAAGTATCCTGATTTCGATTTAAGATATACATTAATAGCAAAAGCTTTTTATATATATATATATATATATTTTTGTCAAATGAGTTCATTGCATTTATTACTATGGAATTTCTTTCAGTTGCATTCTACATCATATATTCGTTTGACTGTAAAAATTTTATGTGAAAATTAACACTTTTAAAACGCATTAAACCAATAGTAATAATCATGTTTAACTAAACTGTATTATTAATTCATTCAGTGTCTAATTGGCATACTACTGATACAATAATTAAGTGTTGAGTGGTAATATCTGTTTAGAACAGTAACACTACAGTATGAGATTATATTATTCCGTCACGAAGTTTGATGCAATCATTTAAGTACTATAAAGAATCTTTAATCTATTAAATATCGTTGAATGAAATTTTGTTCATAAAACGTCCAATTTTTAATTAAAAATCCTGCGATGACAAAAATGTCGGGAAAGGAATTTTTAAGCAGGAGTGATAATTTAATTTCTGAAGGAGAAAAAAAAATTTTTTTTAAATTTTGTTCATAAAACGTCCAATTTTTAATTAAAAATCCTGCGATGACAAAAATGTCGCGAAAGGAATTTTTAAGCAGGAGTAATAATTCAATTTCTGAAGGAGAAAAAAAAAATTTTTAAAGATATTTATCAACAGACACGAAAATCTTTTTTGTTTTTTATTGGAAAAGCCTCAGGGGTGTAGACAAGTGAAAGAGGACAAGACGTCAAAGAACTTCGATATTGAAGAAAATGTAAAATGATAACTAGTTAAAATATATATATATATGTGCGTAACAGACTTTCTCTGTATTTACACTTATGTATATATATTTAAATTATAGTCGTCAAAAAAATTGCGACGAAAAATAAATCGATAGATTTTTATTATCGATTTTTGCTTTATCCTCTTCTGTATTCTACCCCTTCAATAAAATAGGTCAAGCAGCAAATGTTAAATACTCGTTTGTTTCGCTATGAACATATATCTAATTATTATTTTAAGGAAAGTAAATTAAATAAGTACTTCGGATAATAATCGAATTTGTTAACGAACGGATAATTATTATTTTTTCCTACAAAAATATAAAAGGAAAGTGCAGATAATCTTATATATTTTCTATCTGTTCGATACATTATGGACATAAACAATATTTTTCTCTGTGTGTGTGTGTGTGTGTGTGTGTGTGTGTGTGTGTTTGTGAATCAGCATATTTGAGTGTATCATTGACCCCATTGTCCATAGACCAAAACGAATGGAATAGGAAAGTGTTAGCACACTGATATCATCAGTAATATTTTGAGTGTATCATTGACCCCATTGTCCATAGACCAAAACGAATGGAATAGGAAAGTGTTAAATATTACTGATGATATCAGTGTGCTATCTGAATATTATCAGAAATGGTGAAAAGCTATTCCGCATGAAATTATTTTTATTTCATTAGAAATCTTTTTTTTTTGTTATTTTTTTAAATAATAGTTTTATCATTAAAAGAATTTTTATTATAACTGTTGATCTAAATCCCACCGAAGAAAAATCTGTTCTATTGTATATGAATTGATATCGAGTTAAAAATCGATAAATAGATGATTATTAAATTAAATAAAAGAAAAAAATATTATTAATTTTAATCCTAGTTTGTTTTCATTGTATTGATGTAATTTAAAAAAATTTACAAAATCACAAAAAATTATAATAAAGTAAGTCATAAAAGATGCAATTTCTCTCTTCATTTATGCTTTGATTGTATGATTATGCCAAGCGTCACTTGTAATTTTACATCTGTGCAGCTTGTATGCTTTAAATGTTTTGCATGATTATGAAAAGCGATGCAATAATAATTTTTCCTCCTTTGTAATCATTTCTGAAGTATAATAATAGTCCGATTGTGACGTCACAATGCTTCATTATAACGTCAGCGAATTAAATTTAACTCAATATCATTTCGTAACATGCAAGGAATATACGATAAATCAACATCATTTCAAAAATACCATGCAATCGTTATAGCTGTACACGCAAAAAGACGAGCCCACCTTGTCACCTGACCTAGGTTACGAGGTCGAGTTAATTCGGCGAATGGAGGAATTAACCAAATAAATATCGAAATTAATAAAAGTTTATCGGGGTATCTATCTATGACATCATAGTTACGCAGGTATAATCATGCGGCAATTTATGCTATTTATACAGTAAGTTTGTAGCTTCCGCTTTCTTCTCGAGAAGTGGATTTGCTGAAATTTTAAAAAGGAGAATGCGTGACCTTTTGACCTCGAAGACTATCGAAGAAAACATCGCCCAGTAAATTTTCGATACTTCTTCAAAAGTGACGGAAGAGGAAGCAACGTCAATCTTCGAATATATATATATATATATATATTTAGTATTGTCTATAAATATATATATATAATAACAAAAGTAGATAGATATTAGGGGAAGTGTCATCTCTTACAAACTTTCCATTTTTCCTGTATCCGATTTGACCTCGTTTTGTCTCCACAAAATTCTTTCTCTTAAAAGGATTCTTTGCTTTGATGTTTCCTGTCCTAAATATATTGTTTATTTTAAGAATTTGATAAATTTAATAAAAAGAAAATAACCTATTACTGTAGTTAGTTACAAGTAACTCCCATATTTTCGAACTGGAACTGGAAATATTGTAAAATTTCTCTTGCAATAACTAATTGTTGTATTGTATCTTAGTAAATATTATCTTTAACAGTTTTAAATCGACAATGCAAGTCCGTATTCCGTCCCGTTTACACAGATCGTCATGCGTCAGATCGGTAACGAATACCCCCTTTCATGGTTCGTAGAGTCGGGAAATCACGCGTGACCTGTTCGTGATGCAACTTTGAACACAACAACTTTACATCGAATTGCTAGCCATCTGCGTTCATCAACTAACGTGGAAGGATCAAGTGGACATTAAAGAGGTCATAAGTACATTATACTCTAGACCAGCGAGTATTGCCCTTGCCATTAGAAATTCGAGTGCAGTTAGTTTTAAGAGCGATTTTTAGGAGAGGATTAAGAGGATGTTTTTCAATCATACCAAAGCCGAAATTTTTTGATTAGCGGATATATTTAGAAAAATCTTCGTGACCATATCGGTTTTAATCTCGAAAGGACACACGACTGGCCCAGTTACGAACTATACTATTTTGTTTCCGACCCTTGAGAACTAGTGCATCAAGAGTACTCGAAGAGCGTGTACTTCCTCTTGTTTCTCATAATTGTTAGGTGAGAAATTAGATCGCAATGACTGAAAGTTCGAGGAAATAAAATTTCAAAACCAGGTAAAACAGATAATGAGACCAGCACCAAGTACCCACTGACCTGGCGCCTTAAGAACCTAAAAATCAGTTGAAGCTTGCAGATTTTTCTGTGGAAAGTTTAATAACTATAAAAATGTAAAATTTATATTGCCAGTTAATTGAATAATGACAGTTTAATTAGATAAATTCTAAGTGATCTTTCGTGAAGTGTAAAAGAGAATAAGAAATAATAAATTTTAGAAAGGGATTACTGTCCGGGAAAGAGTTATTGCATCACCCACTAAGTGGTAAAAATTATCATCATTCCTGCAAATCATTTTATGATGTAAATTCGACACATTTTTAGTCAATGTACGAGTATCGGGAATTTTAAAATATTTTCTGAGAATATATTTATTTCTTTTTCCACAAATTTTAATATTATGCTTGGAATTTTTAACAAAAATCTAAAGAATATTATTATAAAATCTATAAAAATTGAATCTAGAGATCAAAATATAGGTAAATATATAATACTGTGTATATTTTTATTATTATCCGAGGTCACACGTGCAGGAAACATCTTTCATTCTTCGGCTGTCTTGACTTTCCTGAAGATGGTGCTTCGGGTCACATGTGCACCACTTCCCTCTGCATGGTCTCATTTTAAAGAATAATGTATGATCAATTATTAGCTTTATTTTTCGGTGAATGAACTATTCTTATTGTAAATCTTTTTGGTGAAAGTTGTTTGCCTGACAATATCTCGTTCAAAAGTGATAGATAATTCACGTATTCACCAGCAGACTGTTTTTATGGACTATCCTTAAATTTTGAAACTGGTTTGTTGTTGTTTTTACTTTTAACCTGCAGAAATTGCAATGCGACCCTAACGTTATATATTGTTTGGTGCATTATATAAACTATGTAAAATTAAAGACAACTTACCCAGCATTAGGAAAGGTGCTGCTAAATTAATTCCAATGAACTCCAATCCACAATAGGCGATTAGTCCGAAAGCAGCACCAACTGCAATGGTAGAGGAAACACAACCCAAGACACCAATCCAAGGTTTACTCCTGACGCAATCAGACATGGTGCAAGTAATGAGCGAAAAAATCAGCATTACAGCTACAGTTAAACTAAAAAATGGCACCACACTTTGAGTATTCCTTTCCAATTCTTCGGTTAGTGTCTTTGAGACGAACATAGCTACTTCAATTCTATCGAACTCCAAAGATTCAACCATCTCGAGAAATGCCGCTTCCCACGCCGCAGCTCTTCTTTCTGCTCTCGCAGTGCTGGTATCTAAATAGTACATTAAATTAATAGCAAAAGCAGACTTCACATACCCATTGTCATCGACATCCACCCCTCCAATGTTGCCAGCGAAGAAGTAAGTCTTGTAAGTCTCATCATTTGTCATCAGTGGATATTTCAGTAATAAGGTACGATTTTCGACTTCGCGTATTCTACCAGCGATCTCCAATATGCCATTTTCGAAACATTTCCCGTTCTGTTTGGCACATGTTTGTTTGTAATGCCATTCTTCGTCGTCCCAGTGAACGCTCATATTCTGTATTAATTCGTCCAACTCCAGAACCTCTTCGAATACCGAATTCCTCAACATAGTTTCACCATCCTTAGCAACTGCTATCACTCTTCCGAATTTTCCTGGACGTGTCATCCTGCTAAGATCGAAATTAAGGGAGGAATTCATAGGAAACAGATTCTCCACCACTCTTCTCTCATCCTTAGATCTTCCGTTAGTAGGAGTGAACAGATACTCCGGATCATCCTCATAATGAATCCTTTGCAATCCCGAAGCAAAGATTCCAGCTAGGAGTAAAGGAACCACAACGAAGTAACCCGGATCGCATCCTACTTTTTTTCCTAATTTATAAAATATCCTTGACACAAAACGATCCACGCAGTCCCAGGACATGATTTTATATATGAATTGATTCCAATCAGCTCTGTTTAAGCATTACGTAGTTTTCCATTGGCACAGAAAGTTAATCACTAAAAGAATCTAACGTACCAGCTATTTTAGAAACATAGAGAATATATTCCTACGTTTTCCTTCTGAAAAGGATCACTTGGGTAGTAGTCTATTGTGTTGTTGCTGTAGCAGCATCTTGGAATTATCTAATATGGCCATTCGAGGAGAGAGAGAGAGAGAGAGAATATGAGTACCTCACCAGTAAAAATCTTCTATATCACTAAACAGACTGGGTTTATACCTTACGTGATGTTTCGATGGTTCGTTGAACTTCACCAGAAGACAGTACTTCACTCATAAAAGTTACCACTACTTCGTTAGTCGTATATTGAACTGATAGGAAGACAGTTTCGACTATTTTATGTATCATAACCTAAGCAAAATTAAAACCCGTATTCTTTAGGACTTCTTGGTACGCTGTATTGCTAATATTTGTATTAAAGGGAAATACAAACGGTTCCTTAGCGCTTCGGTTGTATGTTTTGTGTCTGTTACGTCACGCTACTCACTCCTGTCATTGGCTAAAAGAGGAGCGGTCCCCGAGCGTTCAAAAACTTCTCTACTTTGCGGAAGTCGACTTCGACTGTTCCCCTTTTACAGCTGTAGCGGTAACTTGTCGAGACGACACAAAAGTAGGGTAACATCGTCGAGTGACGTCATCTGGCCGAAACCAGTCTTATGATGTCCCTTCTTCCTGAATCGACCAGTAAGATAGTAGTTTTCTGAGCGTTTCGCTGCTGACCGATGCCTTGGGGTTCTTTGTGACCTGGTCGATTCACTGAATGCAGTTACAGGGAGGATGTGCCGGCATGTGCAATGAAATTGCAGTCTGAAACTCGAGTATTGAGTATATGAGAAAGGATAAAAAGGTGTAGGTGACTATTTTTAACAACTGTAGAAAGAACTTGTCTTTTCGTTACAAATTATCCTCAGATGAAACCCCTCGTATATTGATATATTTTAATTATAAACATAAAAATATTTTGGCCTTTATGTTGTTATGAATGAATAATATATACATGGACAGAATTATAACTTTCCCATTTATGATATTTCTGATTTAAGGAAAGAACTGTAATGGCCCCAAAGCGTGGTGCGTATGAAATTTTTAAGAGGTTGCGTGATTTTTGCTCGTCATTATCTATATTGTATAAGATGTACGTTATTGTTCTTTACTGATAAAAAGAGGGGTGACATTTTTCTTTACTATGAAAAATGCTGTTAGAGATATTAAGGATGCTAAAATGTGCTATTAAGAAAGTTTGGGGACCGCTATCAACATTTAGAACATGCAAGAAAAGCATAAAAAGATGATTCTGAAAACCATTAAAAGCGGAATAATTGCATCAGTGCTTAAGTACAGTTAATGAAATACAATAATGAGGAGCTTAGAAATAAGATGTGGATGCGGCAAAATAAATTTAAAATTTTAATTATTTAATAAAATATCTTGTATCTATCTAGTCGTCTTCCCGTTCCTAAATTCCTAACGAAGCACGTCACTCACTATACAACCAAATAATGGAGTTAGTTCACACTCGCTCTCTTTCGAGATCATTTTATTTCTTCCCCTCGTTTATTAATTAAATTAAGCATATTTTCATTATAAAAAAATGAAATAAGTGCTGTAAAGAATGAATAAATACTTAATTATCCTGACAAATTAAGAATGTCGTCATTTATTGCATAAAGCAAATAAACTTTAATTTAGTAGAATTTGTTAATAATAATAATATAAAGAAACCCTCAGTTTTTGAATTAAGTTAATATTCATCAAGAGAAAATTATTTCTTTGTTTGAATTAACTTTAAAAATGATTTTTATATAAATTGAAGAAATAGATTTTTTTCATAATTATTCAAAAATTAAGATTTTAATAGATATGCTCTAGCGTGTTAAGAGTTTATAATTAAAACTTCATAAAGGAAATCTTGCGAAGGTCCTATAAAAAAAAAATAATTTCCTCTTAAAAAGAGTTTCACTTTATAAATTTTTAAGATATTGAATTATTTTTTTACAATACGCTTTTTCTAAAAATAAATTATTGCTAAAATAATAATTATAATTAACTAATTGCACACGTTATTAATTAAAATTAACTTGGTTATCTAATCAGAGCGACATTTATTTTGAATATTTATTTAAATTAATTAATCATAACAGTAGAAATGCAATTCGAAATGGAGTCGCGCTATTGGTTGGTTTCCGAAACGTATCAATTAACTAACACATAATTATCATAAGTGATATATAATTAGTTAATTTAAATAATTCGAAAATATTTAAAAATTTAAAAATAGAATAAAAGTTTAATTTTGTTCCCATTCTTCTATATTAAAATATTTAGTTCATTCGGGTTAATAATTCAAACATATTTTTGTACATCTTATTCTGATACTGTGTAAACAGTATATAAAGCGTAAAATGCTTAAAAAATGATTTTTTTAGAAAACAGTTTATAAAGAGTTTTTCAAGAAAGATTAAACTGCCGAGAAGAAATCGAAGAGAGTTTTGAGATTACAGCATACCAAAACCCAGAAATCGAATACTGTATAGAATCTCGAGAATCGATTTTTAGTTAGAAACAGAACGAAAAATATGGATAATTAAAAAGTAAATCAAAGAACTCGATTTTTACGAAATCAATACGTAAATAAATTCGTCTTCGTATTGACGGAATTATAAATGCATTAGAACATTTCCCAGTATATAACTCGTGAACCGTAAAGTGTGATCTACATTCTTCTTAAAGATTATCTTATCAGGATGTACAAAATAAACGGAACTGAGAAAATTCTTGATTTATATGTGTTTTATTTCGAGTAGTTCGCAAGTTTTATTCGTTCTTATAAACGACGACTAATAATAATCGAATTTTTTTTTTTTTTATGAATTGCCATTACTAACAAATGATGATGGTAGTGGATCCACTCGAGTCTAAAAGTCGCGCTAGTTTTATAATTATTTAAAATTGTAAAGAAAAATTAAAGTAATTAATCAGCTTAAATATTATTATATTAATAGTCAAACATGGCTGACTGGATGTCCCTTTTTCGATTGAACTACAATACCGATTTCTATAAATAAGTATCTTAAAAAGGTCTAACTTTTGGATGTCTGCGACAGCCCAAATTATTTGTTGTTAATAATTTAAAAATTAAAGAATAGAAATAACATTGAAATTGTAGTTCCTCTAAAAAGACAGATTCGCAGATGGCGCTGTAACGTAGTAATGGATGCCATTTTATAATTCCCTACACGAGATCGGAGGTGTTTTTCGACGTTATATACAGTATTATTAGATTAAATCATGTGATTATATTTCCGCTCATTTATATGAGCTGATAATTCCTAGTTTTTATAAATTATCTATAATAAATAATTAATAATAAAATTTACTTTTCTTATGAAAATTTTCATATTCATACGCATCAACATTGGTATTCTGAATTATTAGTCGCTAACCGTTAGGCTTAGTTAGTATTGACACTCGTAATAAACCGCGACTTTGCAGGTGTAAATATGATGAATAGCACCTTATCATAGGATCAAAAAAATTTTTTTTGTTTTCATTTAAAAACCGTGTAAATTGAGTGCCATGCAAATCGAGCACTAGGTGTAAATATGATGAATAGCACCTTATCATAGGACATGCAAATATTGCAAAGAGGATGCATCCAGTTTATGTATTTTCAGTCATATTTAATGCCTAAAAATATATCCACATATTTTTACGAAAACAAAAAATCAAAAGAATCAGTAAATAATGAATTTTGTTCAAAACAAATAATAGATGATCAATCAACTCAATGATACAAAGTACAATGGAAAAATGTCTTGACTGAACTGGTGAATCTTCAAGCTTCAAAAAATTTGAAAATTTTTTTCTCTCTTGTATAAGTTGATCCTCTTATTAAAAATTTTTTTCAGAATAAATTCCTCATTTATACACAAGTATATACAATAACTTTCATTCCTGGATTGTACCTAAGGCAGTAGTGCATCTACATTGAAGCTCATCTATTATCTTTTAATAATAATGATGAATAAAAATTCTTTAATAATAATACGAGATATATAATTTTTTTATTATTATAATTTATTTGATTTAAAGGCTATGTTTTCATTTATTTAGATAAATCATTTTTAATCATAAACTATTGATTTTCTTGGCCTTTACTTAATTTTATTGAGTAAATTGCATTGTTGGAAAAGGAATCCGTGACATAATACTAAAAAGAAACTAGAACTCTGAATTCTTTTTTATTAAAGAATGAATAACAAACGAATTCGTTATGATTTGGAACCTGAAGATGGCAGAACATGCCGAAAGCATTAGTTCTGTGAATAAACGATGTTTATTGAATTATTCTCTACTGCATACAGTGCTGTCTTTTTAGTATTATGTCTTAGAGAGTTTAAGCAGTTAGTTTGATTATAGGAATCCATGATTTTAACATTATGTCTATGGGAAATTGATTCTTGATTTATGAGTTCTTTATGAATTCACTTTATGAATGAATTAACTTATAAAGTCAAGAACTACTTGTGTTTTTATTACTGAAATGTGATATGCTTTATTACTATAAAATGATTTACAATAATGCATTCTTGTATAATAAACAGAAAATAAATACTTATTAATAAATTAATTTTTATTCTTATATTGAAAAATAGGAAAATCTTCATCTTTTAATTAATGGATTTCGAGATTATATACCAGAACAGAATAAAACATCAATACAGCAAGCTATTTGTGAGTTGTTTTGAATGATTTTTTTATTTATAATTTAGCATTATTATATATATTAGCATTTTACTTTTTAAAAAAAATATATAATTTTCAGAATTGCATTGATTCAATTCAGGATCATAGAATGCAAAACATATAACTTATTGAATAAAATTTATTGTTATCTAAATTCAGTTTTGAATTAATATAATTCAATAATACATATCCTATATAAAGACATAATGTAACAAACATTTATTGAAAGTGATAGTGAGGGTACTCCTAAGCTTAATTGTTTGAAGAGCAAAAATAAATTCAAAAGAATACAGATAGTCTTTGATTTATGACTATTTTGACATATGACTACAGGTAGGCCTTGATTACTGCAAATAATGGGTTCCACGAATTTCTCGCACTATTCGAATTTGTTCTATTCGAAGTATTAACTATATGTAAAATATGGTAATTGGTTCTTGCTTTGTGAAATTCCGGCCATTAGTCAACCTCATGATGAATAATCACAATACTAACTGTTTAAGAAATATTTATTTTCATATTTTACATTGTTGTTCATCATCTAAAATAATAACTTACCAGGAATTGCATCTCATACCATCATCAAATCGCCAAATCGAAACCAAAATAAAAATCAATTTTTAATCACTCAAAAATCTTTATCGAATAATAGTAATGCTAAATAGCTAATGGCAAAAAAGCCCATCTTTCTGGTGTTTTACAAAGCCAAGTGACTGTTCTTGGACTGCTCCTCATCCGGTTTTACTAATCAAACAGTTAACGGAAAAAGTCCATCTTTCTGATGTTTCACCCCTTCAAAACAGTTAATGGCAAAAAGCCCATCTTTCTGATGTTTCACCCCTTCAAAAGTACAGTAATGTTAAACATTTAATGGCAAAAAGCCCATCTTTCTGATGTTTCACCCCTTCAAAGCACAGTTAACAGAAAAAGCCCATCTTTCTGATGTTTCACCCCTTCAAAATCTTTAACAGCAAAAAGCCCATCTTTCTGATGTTTCATCCCTTCAAAGCCGTGACCGTTCTTGGACTGCTCCTCGTTCGGTTTTACTAACCGAAAATTTGAACGGCAAAAAGCCCATCTTTCTGATGTTTCACCCCTTCAAAGCCAAGCGGCAAAAAGCCCATCTTTCTGATGTTTCATCCCTTCAAAATCGTGTGACCAAAAAGCCCATCTTTCTGATGTTTCACCCCTTCAAAATCGTGTGTCCAGAAAAAGTAAAAACCCATCTTTCTGATGTTTCACCCCTTCAAAATCGTGTGACCGTTGGGACTGCTCCTCGTCCGGTTTTACTAACCGAAAATTAACGGTAATTTGCATCTTTCTGATGTTTCACCCCTTCAAAATCGTGTGACCGTTCTTGGCAGCTCCTCGTCCAGTTTTACTAACCGAAAATTAACGGTAATTTGTTAATCATCTTTCTGATATTTCACCCCTTCAAAGCCAAGTGACTGTTCTTGGACTGTCCTCGTCCGGTTTTACTAACCGAAAATTAACGGTAATTTGTTAATTGATCTGGTGTTTCACCCCTTCAAAGCCAAGTGACTGTTCTTGGACTACTATTCTGATGTTTCACCCCTTCAGAGCCAAGTGACTGTTCTTGGACTGCTCCTCAGATGTTTCACCCCTTCAAAATCGTGTGACCCTTTTTGGACTGCTCCTCATGATTTTCACCCCTTCAAAATCGTGTGACCGTTCTTGGACTGCTCCTCGTTCGGTTTTACTAACCGAAAATTAACGGTAATTTGTTAATTGACATCATAGGTTTCACCCCTTCAAAATCGTGTGACCGTTCTTGGACTGCTCTTCGTCTATTACCCCTTCAAAGCCAAGTGACTGTTCTTGGACTGCTCCTCGTCCGGTCGACTAACCGAAAATTAATGGCAAAAAGCCCATCTTTCTGATGTTTCATCCCTTCAAAATCGTGTGACCAAAAAGCCCATCTTTCTGATGTTTCACCCCTTCAAAATCGTGTGTCGTTCTTGGACTGCTCCTCGTCCAGTTTTACTAACTGAAAATTAACATTAATTTGTTAATTGACATCATAAAATGGTACTAACCGAAAATTAACATTAATTTGTTAATTGACATCATAAAAGACAACCGAAAATTAACATTAATTTATTAATTGACATCATAAAAGGGGACGGAAATTTGTAAGTAAGACTGGTCTATGCTAACAACTCGCATTAATTGAATTTTTGCTCGCACTAACTGAAAAACAGTATCATTTTTATAAGTCGCACTAATCGAATATCGCATTATTCGAATTTGCATTAATCGAGGCCTATCTGTATTCATACTTTTAATGGTGATGTCATTGATAAATTCTGTGATTGGTCAAAGCAACTGACAAAGGATTCAAGTCCTCAGCAATGGTTTTGATATACAAAAAGCATTTTTTTTGTGTCTCATTCTTTTATTTTTATGTTTGCTAAGTTTATTATGATAAAACGGAGTTAATAATAAATATTGATAGAGCAATCCATGAATTTTGGACATTTCTGACTTACAACAACAGGGTTCCAATCATTAATCAAGGATGATCTGTATAGGAAAGCCTGAGGAAAAAGAGAAGGAATCCTGCCAGATTTCTGGAAGGTCATAAATTATAATTGAACCTAACTAGGGGATTTTTCATCCAAATATTCCTAATCTAGCCAAATTTTACCCTTAGTTACCTATTTTAAACTACCAAATTAATGATATTTACTATCTATTAGATTAATAATTAATTATTTTAAATTTAGGCTATGCTACCCTAGCCTAAATTTAAAATAATTATTAATCCAATATATGTGGCACCATAGTGTAATTAATAAATAATCATTAATTTGGTAGTTTAATTCTAAAATAGGTAACTAGGAGTAAAATTTGGTTAGATTAGGAATATTTGTCTGACAAATCATTAGCAGAAAAAGGAACCACTGTTTAGTCACCTCTTATGATTCAAGGTGAAATGGTTGATTCTATCCTTACCATAGAGAAAAACGATATTTCAAACAGGACGTTTTTTAACATTGGAGTTTACATACACAATCTAATTTTTTGAGTATAAACACTAATAAGAATTATGAGTATTTAATTTAACATTTTTATACTAACTACAAAAATAATTTGAACTTTTCAGTTAATATTATGATGAAAATGAATGTGTGAAGAATATTCTTACTACATGATAGCAATGCATTTTCAATTTCATAAAACAGAAATTATTTTCAAATGAATATTGGATGAGAATGAATCTTGTATATGACAAGTTGAAGAGAACTAGAAGAAATAGATTGAAAACTGTCAATTGCATTTAGCATAGAAATAATGAGGAAGTATTATAAAAAATAAACAGAATAAGATACAATAGAAATTATTAGAGTTTGAATAAAAGTTCATATGAGATTGTAATAACAGTAAGGGAAAAAGATAAAGATGATAATGGATTTGATGTTTTCTTGGAAATTAGGGATATTTATTTTTTTCCAAAGAACATTAGATAGGGTGTAATGGATGCATGTGAAATATATATAGAAAAATAAAAAAATAATTGTATAGATTTGAAAAATAATAGACAAAAATATAAAAACTGGAAAAAGTTTTGATTTTTTAAAATTTTATGCACATTTCATTCCTTTTCAATTTTTTTCACTCACATTCAGTATCATTTTTTAATGTGCTGAAAACATTGCATTTTTTCAAGTTATGAGCATGATACATTCCTGATTTCTGAATTTACAATTCTCTGGTATTAAAATACATTTGTGTATTTTCTTAAATTTCACTCTTTTTGTATGAATTTTTCATATAGTTGTGGTTGCAGTTTAAAATAAAGGAAAAAAATATCCAGTATGTTTTCATAAATAATATATAAACAATAAAATATATTTGATAATATAGTAAAATTCTAACAAATTGCATTTTGACATAATAAGAATTATATAAGTAGACAGCATTTTTATTTTAGTTTATTTCCATTGTTGATTAAAATACAATTGTTATAGAATGCATCTTTTGAATTTAGTAACAATGACATAAAATTCTAAATACAGATAATACTTGACTTATGACAGGGTTTAGTTTCAAACACCACCATTGTAAGTCTCAACATCAAAAGTCAAAAATGCCTAAAATTTACGGATTTTTTCCCCTACTAATGTTTATTAGGACACTATACATTATTTTATTTAACACAATGAACAAAAATCTACAAGAAAAAATACATATTTGAAAAAATATAATATTGAATATAATATTTGAAAAAATTGACTTTTTCATATCAAAACATTTTTAGAGCTTTTTCTGGTTATATAATAAAACATATGATATGAGTTGGAAATAATATCAATAAAACAGGGAATAATTGTCAACAATGAACTACAGGTTAATAGTTCTATGCAGGCTTATCTTCTAAATAAATCACTATAATAAACAGAAATCTCTCATGTAATGAAATTTTACAAATAAATTTTTGAACTGATAAAAAATAATGTATGCCCATTGTGCAGGGAAATATAGTATACAAGACAGCCAAAATATTGCAGATCTCAACTGCAGAAAATGGATTGATATACAGGAATACCTTGACTATCGCAGTTATTGTTGCCATGAAAAATACCGCAATAATCGAATCCGCAATAATCAGGATAAATAATGCATGTAAAATGGGTGATCATTGCCAAGGATTTTTCAAATCTGTTGATTAAATTTTATATATGAGGTAAAAACAAAATCTGTTAAACGTGCTAATCATCTAAACTGATCACTACATTTTTTTTTGATAGCTGTAGACTTGATAGTATCCTTTTGTCTCTTTAGCATTCATTATAGGGGTAAATAAGAAGAGAAATAAATATCCACATGCAATACCTGCTCTAGAGGTCATGGTGCCTCGATGCAGCTTCCTTATAACATTTACTCAGCACCCTTACAATATTGAAAATGATAAATTTGGCACCCTTCTTCCTAAGGTACCCCAATACGATGCATCATTTGCTTACCAGGTTTAAGCTGGCCTTGTCCACATGTACTTCAGGCAAAGGCAGACAGTTACTGGTGAGCAGTGAGTAGGCACTGTCAGGTAAAAACAGAGTGCTTAAGAGAGCTATCCGGAGAGTAAATGTAATTCTGGTTACATATGTAGTGGGCTACATCTTAAGGGTGCAATAATTCAAATTTGGAGTGCAATAACTGGAATTTTGGTATTAAATTATAAACCACAATAAATTGAGAATCGCGATAATCGAGGTATTCCTGTAGTTTGTTATCATACTTCATTATCACTATTATTCTTTCTTCTGGTTTTTATAGTAAAGATTTTTTTCCACAATTGAAATACTAATTTTACCTAACACTACATATTGCATTTTTTTTCTAGAAATGTTTGGTACCTTATTGCATATTGGAATCCATATATTCTATATCTTAATATTGTTTTATCAAAGTTTTGAAATTAATAAAATTATATTTAATCTGTTATTATAGCTCACTTGAAAGAAGTTTTGAAATTTGATAAAACAACAGCTCATCAAATACAGCTTGCTCTCTATCTTTTCAATGAAGCTGTAAGTATAATAAAAATAAAATACTGATAGATAGTTTTTATAAATTATTAGTGAAAAAAATATTTATATATTAAAAATATTTGAATTATATTACTCAACAATTTAATATAAATAAAAAATTAAAAATTGCAGTCAAATGCACTAGTTTTCTAAACTGAAAGATAATATATATAGATGAATAGATGCATAACCCTAATTGCCATTATAAAAATTTTAACATAACATAAATAGTCACATGGTATTAATTGCTATAGAGATTTTTATTTTGAAATTGTAAAAGTTTTGCAGTTTTCTTATACTGCTTTTGGAGACGATATGTTTTTCAAAATCTTTAGATTTTGATATTTATTTAAAACTAAAGATTTTGAAAAACAAATTTTACAAAAATATTTTCTATGTATTTTTTATTTCTGATAAATGCCTTTAGTCTAATAAATGCTATGAAAGATAAAAAATTAATAGACTTTGTTCATTTAAAAAAATGTTTTTGGAAAATCACTAATTAAAACTGTTTATTACATATTGAAAAGAGAAATTTTTTTAGATTTTTGAAAAGCAATCATATTTAAAATAGTGTAAAATTTAGAAAATTATGAGAAAAAATTCAACATTTTTAAATTTTAAAAGAATAGCAATCTACTTCAATCAATAGTCTTTTTTAGAAGAAGAATTCTAATTGAAAATTTGAAAAATTTGTTGTCCAAAATGCTAATCTTGTTCTTATGTTAAAATTACTTTTAGTCTTTAAATAAAATAATAAAACGAATTAGAAAATATTTTGTATTTTAAAAAATAACATAAATTTATTTATTATTGTTAGGTAGTTAAGGTTCTTAAAGATCAAAATATAAAACCTCATTGGATATTTGCTTTGGATAGCTTGATACGAACTGCAGTGAAAACAGCAATAACTGTTCTCTCTCCAGGTATTTTTTAATATTAATGTTTTATTAAATTTATAAACCAATTTAGATTTTTTCTAAATGTCTAATTACACATCAATCAAATGTAACAATAACTTGTTCTGAAAGAATACAACTTTATTAATTTCAAATCTTTCTTTTAAACATGATAGTTTTTTTAACAATAAATATGATGACTTAAAAGTAGATATTTTTTTAGTTTGTTTATGTAAATGTCTCAATATAAAATTTCATTGAGATAATTCTATATGATTACAATATTTTCAAAGACTGGTAATGAATATTTAAATCAAATTGCATTTATGCTTAGATAAATGGTGCAATTTTCTAGGGCTTCTAATTTTAAAGAATCTAGAATTTCACTCAAATAATTTCAATTAACAGACTATGCAAAAAAAAGCTATTTATATGCATATTTCAAAATGAAAATATTTGTATTATTATTTTTATACAAACTTTCTGTCAATTTAAATTGTTTTAACTACTATTAAATTGAGATCCTTTTTTATAATAATATACGAAAATGATTCAGTAATACAGCCAACTATAGATTCTTGGTAAAATGACCACTCGTGTATAATTTATTTTCTGTAATATAAATTATATGTATATCTTTTCCATTTAAAAATGAAATATTCTAATAATGAACAATATTCCATATAATTAAAATTCTAGTAATTAAAATAAGATTTAACAGTTAAAAATCATCCCTTGAACATTTTAACAGTAAGTTAAAATGTTCAAGGGATTGTCATAATTATAATAATTGTGTGTGCATCTTATTGTGTTTGTGAGTTCTTCAGCAGTAATGGTGGTATAGGGCATTTTTGGTATGTTTAATGTGCATGTCTCTTCTTCAACTATCCAGTTGGCTCTGTGGTTGTATGTGACTGGCATCGGGCATCCGGCCGCCTACACCTAGGCGATTGCCTAAGTTCACCTAATTATAGAACCAGACTTATTTTCTATGAAATTTAATGCTGATATTCCATTATTGAAGAAACGTTGACGCAAAAACATTTAAACCAACAGTATCAACTATTTTTTTTTTTTCAAGCAGAAGACGGCATACGATATCGGTCTCGGCATTCCTGCTGAACCGCTCTTCCGATCTTTTATTAAATCGTATTTACATTACAGAATGCTTGATGATTGGTTAAGCAATTTAGCAATCATGTTCGTCAAGAGAAAAATCGCAAAAGCTCTCAATTCGGACAAAATAATCAATTGTTTTGCATCATTAAGTAAATATCACTGCATAATTTTGTATTGAGCTGATATCAAATAAATACTTACATTTACCAGTATTTTGAAACTTTATTTATTTTTTCCAGCTAATCGCATTAAGTACTGCGTAAAATATGCAAAGGACACGTTTTTTCACAGCTTGTAAATAAAAATTTTTTTATCGCTATTAGCGTGAAATTGTGGGCTTAAATTATGCTTGTGGTTTTTTCTTTTCATTTTTATTGAATACAAGGCATCTTTGATTATGAAGTGTTTAATGTATTCTGTTGTAAATTTTCATTTTTGTGGGGCTGGGATCTATTAAATTATAAATTAGAATTTTTCCTGACACCAGGTGTGACAGTTGATCGCGCTCACACCAAATGCGAGTTTTTGGAAATTTTTGGCCGAAAAGAACTTAAATTTAGGTGTGTAGTAAGTGGCATTCGGAGTCCAAATGTTTAGAAGCCCATTGGAATGAATAAACAGTTTTTCTTTGTAAAAATTAATAAATTTTTATTATTGTTAAACTAAAAATGACAATAGGAATAATAATACATGAATTAAAAAAACAAAAATATATATATGTATGTGTACAGAAGAAAAAGGAAGTCTTCTTAATAAAACAAAAGATAAATCTCTGAATAAATAGAAAATAATTGGCATCATTTCTTAATCTCTATTTTAGTGCAAATGCATCATGGAATAATTTTCTGTATTTCAGTTTGAAACTGTCTTAACAAACTAACGAATTCTTAACTTAGTCAAACAAAGAAAATTCTATACAAACAGGGAGGGATTCTACATCTGACCCACAAACATATCTTGAGAGAGACTTTTTTTTTTTCCTGTTCTTCCTTCTTTATATATTAAATTTTCTTAGAATGTAGTTAATCCAGAAGTTGAAGCGATAGTTACGAGCGAGTGGAGAAAGCCAAAGCGAGAGAGAAAATGTTTTGAAACTGCTCGTTTGGCTGTTTCTCCCTGGGGTCTTTTTCTTTTGGTCCACCCAATCACATCAGTAGAGAGAGAGGTTCAAATTCGCTTGTGACCTTATTTGGTCAAGCAGTATCCTCTCTTCCACTGGGATTGGCAGGTGGAACTTCCTGACAAAACGGTTTATTATATTACCTGTATTTTTCTCAGGTTGTTTGACTTAAGACATTGCAGCTGTCTGTAATTAGATTTTTATTTCTTCCCTCCAGGCATGTTTATGGGTGTTTGTCAAGGTTTAACATTATTCTCCCCCCTAACCTAAGGATCGTTTGAGGTTAAATTTTTCCCAATTGAATTCATTAGTTTTACACTTAAAATTTGATTATTAAATTTAACAATTCAAAGTAATATATATATATAATATTGACAAATTAGCATAAAAAATTAAAAGTGATTAACATTATAAAATAAATTTCAGTTACATATGTATTCATCATTATATGGTATTTGATGATTAAATATTTAAAATAATCATTATAATAATAATAAAAATTTCAAAAATTAAGAAAAATTAGACAATAATTGAAAGAGTTTAAAGTAGAGTTGCCAACAGGGGTATTTTCGCCTTCAGGCTCAAGGTTTAGCAACATTTTTTGTCTCAAGTTTTACTGTTAATTTATCCAGGAATATAATAATAATATTCAGTCCAAAATACTTTAAAAAATTTTAATAGTTATCAACAAAGGAAGTTTATTTTGCATGCATAAGAAACATATAGACATACTTTATCTTACATAATTACTTTTTACGGGACTTGCTTCAAAACCATAATTATTATGATTTTAAAACCAGTCCCATAAAAAGTTTAGAAGCATTAAATATAAAACAATGTGATCTTAAGTTCAAAGATGTACTGATAATTGCTTCCATATTAAATGTAAAAGTTAACGCATTTCTTAATCTCTATTTTAGTGCAAATGCATCATGGAATAATTTTCTGTATTTCAGTAAAATACTATTTACCATTTTAAAATTACTTTTAAGTGATCAGTTTATAAAGTTTTGCACCATGATGATGATTAATTATTTCTTTTCTGTTTTGATTATAATTAACAAATACAGTGATGGATTTTCTGAATTCTAATATTCAATCAATTTACTGATTTAATCATACAATTTAACCTGTGTCATCAGAGAGGGAAAATTATTCAAATTTTATTATAAATCTATAATAAAAATATTTAAAAGTCCAATTATAAGTCCAAATTTATTTAAAATATCAATAGCACACAAATTAAGAACTCATATTTCAACTTCTGAAAGGAAAGTTGATGTTCTTTATCTAAAATCTGTTATCATGTTGTTTATGGTTTTAACTTGGTAAATATCTAATAGATTTATAATGCATTTTTGTGTCCATGTGTGCATGCGTACTGTTTGAATTTCTATGTATTATAAAATGATATTTTAAATAGTGATTAGCATTTATAAAAGAAAAGCTTTATTTGTTTAAAGAAATTAATATAATTGAATTATTCTGAACAATAAGCAGATTAGGTTGTAACTCTAAGAACGAATATTCATGCAATGTAGGAACAGAGACAATTTAATATAAAATAAAGATCAACAAATCAAAAAATCTTTATTTCTACAATCACCTGTAAAAAATGCATTTCAGGAAATTTATTATGCACATTGAACAGGGAAGATTACAATAAACAAATAAAATTATGTAACCATAAAAAAAAGAATATATACTGTTAAAAATGATAGTGATGGTGATGGTGTAATAACAAAAAAGATTGGTAGTGATTCATTTTATCAGACTTTCAATATCCAGAGATAGTAAAGAAATGAGTTGTGTTAAGTTTGAACATAAAACCCTTGTTGTTATTTATTTTGACAAATAGTTGGCAATTATTGTGTGAGGTTACATGTTATTGTGGAGGTGAATGATTTTGTACCATATGTTGTTAATAAAAGAATATATAGCTATCCTTAAAAAAAATAATAATAACTTAATGAATTTAAATACAGGAGCAAATATAGTACAAAATCATTCACCTCACAATAACACATAACCCCACACAATAATTACAAACTACTTGTTAAAACAAATAATTACAATAGTTCATATTCAAACTTAACAAGACTCATTCCTTTGCTACTTCTGGAAGCCAAACCAGAAAAAATAATTCTTTGTTGTATCTTGATTCTGATTTTGTGTGTTTAATAAAATTTAAACATAAAATCAGAATAAAAAACACACAAACACAAATTTTGCATAACTGATGGAAGTGGAAAGGTGATGATCAACATGCACATAAGTACCAGGAGCAGAAATCTGATATCTGAAATCAGCTGTAAAATAATCATCTGGTTTTTTTCTAAATAATCAGAATTATTAGAAAATACATAAATTGACAATCAAAAATATCTGTGCATAATAATAAATGGAATTGTAGTAATCTAACAGATGATACAGTAGTGCTGCTATGTTTACTCACTGAAAAAGATTGGTCTACACATATCTGATCTTATTTGTGAAGCATCCAATAAATTAATATTTTTGAATTTATTTAAATTTGAACATTCAACTATATCTGCATAGTTTTAATAATAGAACTGAGAAGAAATAAGCATTTTTGTGAATAAATATGGCAAATGTGCTAATAGTGCAAAGAGAACATAATGCAATAACTTTACGTGTTTTCAGTTATATTCATGCAGTATTTAACTTACAGAAATATTAATTTATTTTTAATAAAATAATTGAAAGAATAAGATAATGATCTTTGTTAAAAATAAATACAGTGATCATGTGGCTGGTACAAAAGTGTGACAGGAATGCAGTGTAATTGAGCTGGTGAATCTTACCATCTTAGGAGAAATTTTTAAATTTTTGATTGTACTGCATATAAATCAACCTCCTTCAAAAAAAAAATTTCTCTGCTTATACATGAATATATATGATATTTTATTCTGTTGTCTCATCAATTAGTTGAATGGTCATGGAAATTTCAAGTGCACTCTTGTAATTTTATCTAGATTAAAGAAGATGCTAGATTATCAGTTTCCAGAAAATTGGTATTTCCCTTTAGATATAGATTTTGTAATTATATTTAAAGTAATGAATTAAATATAGTTTGAATATTACATTTTCTGTTACAAATGTACATTTAATACATTTAATTTTGCTTTAGAAGTTGATGACCAAGAAAATGATGATCCAGATCATGAAGAAGGTTCTACATCTGGTGTGTCTTCCACTATTAATTCTGTAAGGTCACAACATGGCTCCCAATCATTTAATTGTTCTAGATATTTACAATTACAACAACAATTAAGTATATTGGAAGAAGAAAATATAAAGTATGTAAATATTAGATTACCATATTTTTTCTATAAAAGTTTAAAGATTATTACATAAAAAATTGTAAAAACATAAATATCTCTTTTTAACATAATTTTTTTTATTGTTTATGTAATATGTTTTAATAAATTGAAATGATATTAATCTTAATATACTCAATGAATACTTTGCAAAATAAGCAAATATGAAAAAAAATATATTACAGAATTATAAAGGGATATAGAAACTGTATAAAAATGAATAATATTTTAAATTTTTTTTGAAAAATAAGAGAAACATGAATTTTTTTAACTTATGATTATTAATTAGCTAATATTTTAATTAAGCATAAATTATAATTGATGGCACAAAAAGGATTAAATCACATTTAATTTTTGCTGTAGGTAATAAACTTCTTTTGTTTTTTGCTAATGACAGCATTTTGTCCTTTTTTTCTAATTGGCCAATTTTAAGTTACATTACAAATTTAAGATGTCAAAATGCCATTTGTGATCATTCTGAAGCTGCAGAGAGGAGAGGTTGAATACTTAAAATACTGTGTGGTTTCAAGTTGCTATCTAGTTAAATATATACATATATAGTATATACTATTTTTTGATATTTTCAAAATCATATTAGACAAAAACTCAAAATGAAGGATACCTGTATAAAAACTATTTATGATATATAATTATTAATATAGCTCTCTGACTTTTTAGACAGCCAGCACTGATATGTACAAACAGCTTTACAACACCCCTTCAATGAGCTTACTGTAAATTTAAACTCTTAGACTTACAAGCATTGTAACAATCATATGTAGATTGAAAATTTAATAGTGATCACAGCAGTGCTGGAGAAATAAATGATGTGATCCTAATTGCATTGGCACATACAAAGTCAAACCTTCCTCTCCTCGTGGTGTAATGGAGATTGCCTTTCCACATGCTGCACATGCCCATTAACATTACACAATTTGTGCAAAGCAGAAAGTCAGTAGAGAAACATGTTTTCCAAGTTTGAGTAGTGTTCTGGATTAAATTTAAAACTGCAAAGGAGTGTTATCAGGGACTTATAGAGGTTTACTGTACTGTTCAGTAATGCTTCAGCTTTGCAAAGAAGTGGGTGAACACATTCAAGTGTGGACATGAAAGTATGAGTAATGAGCCTAGGCCTGAGAGCCGATCATTTTGGATGCACAAGTGATGACTGTTTGATTTGCTGGCTGATGGTCAGCATTGAACTGCTCATCTATGAAACCGGTTTTAGTCTTATGACCATCCTTAAAATCCTTCAGAAATGCAGAATATTTGGCACTATGGATTCCTCATGCATGACAGAGATTCAAGTTTGGCAGTGGTATGAGGCTGTTAGAATCCATCTGGAATAGTACAAACATGAAAAGCATGATTTCAAATATGAAAAATCATTTCCTTGGATGAAACAGAACAAGCTCATATGAAATTAAACTGAAACATCAATCCAATGAGTGGCATTATTATGGCTCTCCATGTTTGAAGAAAATATGTGTGAACCCCACAAATGTTAGTCATGCTTATTGTTGTGTATGATTATGACAGTGTGATCCTTGCACATGAAGTATCCAACAGACAAACTGTAAATGCTATATACTATATATATTTCTTGTAACACAATCTCTTGACTGCTCTTGTGCAGTTATGCAGATTATTTCCTAAACTCAAAGAATCCATATGAGATATTCATTTTCACATGGTTCTCAATATTATGCATGCAATCCACTGATCCATCTGTGACATCAACACATCTGCAGATGGCATTATGAAGCTACCACAGCAATGGAAAAATATCATGGAGAATGCTGGAGACAATATTCAGGGACTGAATCTGTACTACACCTTTCCTGTGCTAATCTATGCCATTGTGATCACTATTAAATTTCTAACCCTCATATTTATGAAGGACAAAAAGGAAAAATGTTGATACTACATATTAACTTTTCACTATATAAATGCTTTAATAACAAAAATAATTAATAGTTACAAGAGAAACAATATCATTTTTTTATATTATGATTACATATTTCTAACCTATTTTTGTTTATTTATATTTAGTACAACATTGCTAGCAAACAAGTAAGACTAGAAAAGTTACAAACTTTTAAAATTATATTGTTTAAATCTAATTCTTCTAATACTTCACTTTCTATAGAAATTATTGAGAAATTGAAGATCTTAAATAATAATTTTTTATTTTTTTTAACTCTCACTGCCAGCTATTTTTTTAATTAATCCTAATTAATATGAAAAAATATATATAAAAATTAAAATTGCAAAATCTTGCTTAATTTTCATCAAAATCTTTTGAAACTTTCTGAATTTATTATATTTTTATATTCTAACAATGTAAACATTTTTTTTTGTAACTAATTATTGTTTACAAGATCAACAAAAACATGACATTTTTATATGAAATTGTCAATATTTTTAGATAGCGACAAGTCTTTTGAACAAAATGAACTATGAATGAAGAATTCAACCAAAATTTTCAAAAATTATTGATAAAAAACTATGAATTACATTTGTTGATTGAAGTTATGTCATATAATTAGTAAAAAAATTATATATATTCATTGAAATATTGTCATTTTTATTAACTTGTTCTTAGTTCATTTACACAATTTTTAGCAGTACTTTTCATTAAATTTTTTATTTATACAGAAAAATCCTAACATAATATAGCTATATTATAGTTTCTATTTCTCTCTAATTTGACTGCTGCTGGTGTATTGTAACTCCCAACCAATGCCACTTATCCACATCCACAATAGACTTTGCTGCAATAAACAATAAAAGTGTTATGCCTCTTTAAATGGCCTAAGGGTGTTTATGTTTTGATTTTCGCGATTTTCTTCTAAACTGCAGTGAAATTAAAATATAATCAACTATTATTTTTTTATTTTAAGAATTTTACAGCTTATTTGAAGAAAAATTTGATTTTTTCCAAAATATCTACCAATCTCATTCTAATTATGCAATTCGATAAATGATTAGATTATAAAATCAACAAGATGGAATAAATGAATCCAAATTCTATCAAGCCGTTCAAATATAAACAATGTTTTCACAATTATATCTCTTAGGCAGTGTTCACTTTTACCACAGTTCTATACTAGAATTCGTATATTATTCCATTGCATATACTTTTACCACAGTTCTATACTGGAATTCGTATATTATTCCATTGCATATGTGCACTGATCCATCGCAACAACATCATCACTAATACAAAGGAACCATTTCTTCTTTATTTTTATTTCCAATTTAAAAAATCTTTTTATATAAATACATAATAAAAGCATGGCATTATAACAGAATATGCATTTCGGCTTCTTAAGCCCTCTTCAGTTCTATTCGATGTACCCATAAAATGCCATATGGCATTTTATATAAGGAATTTTGAATGTTTTTTAGTAAAAAATGCATGATACATCGAGTAGAACTGAAGAGGGCTTAAGAAGCCGAAATGCATATTCTGTTATAGTGCCATGCTTTTATGTATTTATATAAAAAGATTTTTTTAAATTGGAAATACAAATAAAGAAGAAACGGTTCCTTTGTATTAGTGATGATGTTGTTGCGATGAATCAGTGCACATATGCAATGGAATAATATACGAATTCCAGTATAGAACTGTGGTAAAAGTGAACACTGCCTAAGAGATATAATTGTGA
>AYEL01070767.1:0-13697 GCA_000484575.1 Olivierus martensii | reverse complement strand
GAGATATTTAGGAATAAAGAACCATTTAGAAAGGCATAATTTGATGCCATGGTTTCTATGGATCAAGCAATTTTCTTGAATTATGTCTACATATTTTTTCCAGCAATGCCAAAAACTTAATAAGATTTATAACTATTATTCCCTACTTCCTAACAATGTTTCAAAGTATAAGATAATTGGAGGATCCATTTAAAATTCTTTTTCATATTAGCATAATTCGTTATACTGAACCAAGGATTTGTCTATTGGGTTTCTTCTGCCAGCCACTTAGAATAAGCAAATTATTTACGATATGTAATACCATATCATAGATTGTTTTTTAAAGATTGTTTATTGACAATGATTTAAACTTGAGATATTGAACTATAGTTACGTATACGATACTATCGCAAATTTCTAATAACAATCATAGATCTGAACTCTAAATTATTCCTATACAAATTATTATAACTAATTGTTGAAATTTTTCATGTTAAGGGCTGTAAATTTCACTTTATAAATGCTAATATGTGATATTTTCAGCAATTCTGTTTAAAATAGTTGATGATAGTATTATGATGAAAACTTCAATACTCCGCCTCAATAATCATAAATTGAAAAGCTACGCAAAAAATTAAAACTTTTTCTCAGATTGTTCTGCAAAATGAAAAAGATATGAACATGTCAAGACATAATTTTACTTTTATAGGACATAATGTATAAACTTAATCACATTTTGAATAATATTAAAATTAATTTATTTATAGAAGAGGGTATTAAAAATAGTATTACTGAAAAAAATAGAGATATTTATCAGGCAACCAATAAAGTTCTGTCCGATTTTCATATGATCAAGTTGCATGCGTTCCCCACAGCGTCCTTCAGAGATGAGATAAATCCTCTCCTAATTGGCTAGTAGTGGTCACCACAGCTAAATAAGGACGTTAGCGAGAGCAGATCAAACATGGGAACTCCAAACATGTTTATACGGACCTGTATGTTATATGAGTTTAAACTGGGAACG
Source organism: Olivierus martensii (assembly GCA_000484575.1). NCBI lineage: Eukaryota > Metazoa > Arthropoda > Arachnida > Scorpiones > Buthidae > Olivierus > Olivierus martensii. Next base: position 12,694 of record AYEL01070767.1, on the reverse strand, counting down.
AAAGTTTGGAGCGCGAAGTAAGATATGCATAGCATTCGGTAGAGATGTGGTAAATGACCGGACAATATAACGGTGGTTTAACAAATTTAAGAACAGTGATGAATCCCTCCAGGACACACCATGTACGAGACGTCCACAAGCTGTAGACAAAGAAACATTCAAGGCAGCTGTTGAGGCTGATAGTGGTCAAACTTGAAACATTGGGAGAAGCATTCAATTGCAGAACAGAAACGATTCGATAATACCTCCATCAATTTGGGAAAAGATATAAAGTTGGACGATGGATCTTACGATTTGACTGTCTCTCAGAAAGCGACAGGAGCAAATGCCTGTTTTTCTTTGCTGTCTCATCAAAGAAAGGATTCGTTTCTGGACAGAGTGCTGATTTGCGATGAGAAATAGGTTCTTTTCGATAGTCCAATGCCACCATCGTTAATGGTTGGCACCACATGAACCTCCTTTGAAACAAACAAAACTGCGTCAACAGAATATTAGGCTCTGTTTTAGTGAATGATCAGGATATAGTGCTTTGCAAACTGCTGCCACCTGGACAGACAGTCAATGCAATTGTGTACACTCAGCAACTGGAACATGTGCATGAAAAACTGAAAACCGTAGAGCCAGCGTTGTGAATCTCAAAGATGTTATTCTGTTAGAGGACAATGCAAAGCCATATGTTGCTAAGGTCACCCGTGACGTTATCCGAGTTGGTTAGGAAACACTAATGCATCCCCCATATTCCCGACATTGCACCTTCGGATTACCGTTTGTTTTACCATTTGCGAGGACGACGGTTCCAAATCCTCAATGAAGTGATACATGCACTACATGATTTACTTGGTTCATATTCTTCTGAGTTCTACCAACGTGGGATCCATAGTCTGCACAAGCATTGGAGACAGATCATTGTTGAGAACTATTTCTGTTTTCCAAGTACAGGAATACCTTGTATATCGCGGTTAATTGTTTATATTGAATATCCGCGCTTTGTAAAACCGCTTTGTTCGAGGTCTATTTATAATGGATTTCTAATTAATTTGTTTTAACTTGTTCCTTTTGCCTGGATTATCATTTCAGGAATCTTTTTCTGATTACAGTCTTCAATACAGATCATTAGATGATGTTCCATATTTTCTACTGTAAAACATCGATTTCTCATGATCTTTAGACATATAAGAAGCGGTGCTCCTTCTATGTTGTTTAATCTTTTCTTTGCTCTAATAATTTTTTGTACAGATAACTCATTTATTGATATGTCACGAGAATAGCGCATCGTTTGTCAATTTTAGCAAACGAAGCGCTATTCTCTTGACATTTCATAATTTCAAGTTTCTTCTCTAATGTCAACCACTTGCGTTTTTGTTATTCCAAAAGTGTCTTCTTTGTTTTGCTCTCTTTTTTTACCATACTTAAAAAATAAATGAATATTAAATACTAATATTAATATAAATAATAAAATGTGGCAGGGAAGGAAGTGTCTATATGAGAGCCAATCGAAAAACTATTGCATAAATGTAACTCTCGACTATCACCTGAGGCGCTTGGGGAAATCGCCGATCATGTTGCCAATGTTGATATGTGTAATAATAAAACTGCGTTGTTCAAAACTGCGCTATACAAGGTATTCCTGTGTATCTTACTTCATATTATCATGTTTCTCCTTGTAGTGTAAAAATCCGACAAAACTTTATTAGTAGCTTGACAAAAAACATTAGAACTGGCAATATCATAGATCAAATTTTGCCTTTCTGAATGGTCCTTTATTTCTAAATATCTCCTAAAATAACGATCGTAGAAAATAATTCCACCACGAAAATTACGCAAAAAAATTGCGGAATCAGATTTCGTTAAAAAAATAATACACTTCTATTGGGGGAGAAAACAAAGTTGAAGCACGCACTGCGCGACAGCATGTGCAGAAAAAAATATTAATGACGGATTTTAATTGGAAGGAAAATGTAACGGGACACGTGTTTTACAGTTTTCACGTATACCCGATAGTTTTCGAGAAAAATGCCTGGTCCATAGAAACATGGGACACAAATTAACCTCTCTCAATAGTTCCTTTATTTTTAAATATCTCCTAAAATATCGACCGTAGGAAAATAATTCCACCACAAAAATTACGCAAAAAAATTACAGAATCAGATTCTGTTAGAAAAGTAATACACTGCATTGGAGAAAACAAAGTTGAAGCACGCACTGCGCGACAGGATGTGCAGATAAAAATATTAAGGACGGATTTTAATTTGGAAGAAAAATGTAATGACGTGTTTTACAGTTTTCACGTATACACGATAGTTTTCGAGAAAAATGCCTGGTCCACAGAAACGTGGGCACCCTGTATACTATATAAAGTTATTTCAGTACTTTTGGAGCTAAAATAACAGCAGTATCTAGCAGTAACTAGAGGATCACCTGTATATCCATTAAAGCATAATTATTTCGTAATTTGAAATAAAAAATTTGAAAATTCTAGTTAATAAAGATATTTAGTTGTCAATAGATGGCAAATAGTTTAGGCAAACACCAAATTCATATATTATGCTAGGAGATGAGCAAGCAGTTTAATAATGCAGGAAACAACTGAATGTAAATAAAAACAGCTGATTCACTTCTAGAATCTCTGTTTTTATATCATCATCTTTTTTCTGTTATATTTTATTATTCTATAAATATATTTATAAACATTTATAGATACTTTTTTTTTTTTATTATTTTATTTTTTCTGTTATATTTTATTATCCTATAAATATATTTATAAAAGTTTAATAAAATATCTATAATATATATATATAATTTGGCTTTTGTTGTTTATTAGGAATAAACAGATAAACAATTATCTAAAAAATTCATAGGAAATTGAAACTACTACATTTGACAAATGCCTTAAATCAAATATAATACAAATATGAAGAAAAGAAAATTTGGATTAACTATAAATTATTAAATTTCATAGTCTTGATAATGCAATTCTTGCATTAACTGCTCTGCATTTGGATGTATGAAATTAACAACTTGACCAGTGGCAGATTTAGCATTTGAGAGGCCCCAGGCTCAATTCAATTTTGAGACCCCTCTCTAAATATTTTCACTACCCTACATCCTACAGTGTGAATTCTACATGCACGTTTTTTACTCTAATAGCCATTATACTGATTATCCAAAAAACGTTGAGTTCTAGAGAAATAACATTGAAAATTAACCAATATAAAATTACAACTGCCTGGCTGTATTTAAAAGGTTGCTGATGTTCAGGTTGTATTAATTATGAAAATTAAAGTTTATCGATACAAGAATTAATAAGTTTCAATAGGTAAAAGTGTTAAAACAAAAAAAAATGTAGTAATCCATGGATGTAAAAAATAATTTCTTTTTAAATTTACTACTAATTTGTATTTCAAAAATCTAGTAATCTACGAATAATAAAAATTTATATGTAAATTATTATAATATATTTCATTATTGTTGGTAAATAATAGAGGACATTTTGAACAATTGTTATAATTCCATTCCAAGTATTTGATTTCATCTTTTGGGTTTTCTGGGAATGGGCTGATTGATAATTGTCCAGTCATCAAAAACAAATTTTCATCAAAAGCTCTCACAAAAAAATTATACCTATTTCATGTTAGGACGAAAAATTCGTTCCTTGATCTGTGATACTGGTACCCACGTATTTATACACGGAGTCTAATTAATATTACTGCTGGGGAACTTGCAGATTGACTACATAAATGTTATTCTAACATTATTAAGTTATTATGTATACTTACTTGATAACAAAACAAATGTACTATACTTCTACACCAGCGGTTCCCAACCTTTTTTGACGCGCAACCCAACATATTTTTTTGAAATCGTACTGCAACCCAATTTGTTTATTTTATAATATAAAATGAAAAAGTTTATCAGCATGATACTATATATACTCGGATTAACTTATATTTCAATGGACTACAATGTATTACTCACATACAATGAAATATAACCATGAACTGTAAATTAAAAATGTACACTGTAATTCTTACCCTTCAACACAAAAACATACACTTGATCGAAATAGAAAATACAATTTTAACACACTAAACAAACACACTAACTACTTAAAAAAATGGTAATATACATACAAAGTTATTCTTTTTACTGTTCTGACAACTGGCAATTACACACTAGTTCAAAACTGGGAAGGGGAATGTGCCGATGAATCCCAGGACTGGCAAAACAAAATGCACATAGACGTAAGTTACAGTCACAATGTCAAAATTAACTTAAGAATTAACAAATTAGCTTAAGAAATTAATGTACCAGAAATTAGTAGCATTCAAAATCTCATAATTAATTTTTGAAATTAATGTAAAAGACATTTTTTTCTATTTAGTTTTTTGTTTTATTTATTTTGGTATTTACCAGTCCTTTCGCCACCCATTAAAAATTTAACGCGACCCAATATTGGGTCACGTTAAACTGTTCCACACTAATTAAAACATCAAACATGAAATTAAATTACACATCTTTTTTTATTTTCTGTCAAACAGTATCAGTATGTATACTAGGATGCTTTATTCTGTTAATAAGTTTTATTCCATCAAACATGTTTGTACTGGTTCTTGAACGTTTTCGTGAATGTGTGAATGCACATGTGTTTATTTATATAGTAGTTTGTGATCTGTACACACTGATTTCTATACATAGATGGCCTGGGTCATTGCTTAAAAGTGAAACTGTAAACGGTGGGTCAACGGTGGAGTACTTTCACAAATGAACATTCAATGCTATAGTAAATTGACTTTATTTTGGTGGCCAGACATAGCCCATTTATTTTAATAAATGTGATGAACAAATCCTAAGAGTTAATAACAAGGGTGTAGTACCCAAATACAGGGTATTAAACCATTTTTTTCGTGGCACACCGTCAAAGATTTGGCAGCACACTAGTGTGCCGTGGCACAGCGGTTGAGAACCACTGCTCTAGAGAAATATAAAATGCTGTATTAGGTAAAAAGTATCTTGCTATATTGTTTTCTTGATAATTTTATTATAGATTTTATTACATTTAAATTTTGACAGCTATTTCTTATATTATAATGCAATAAGAAATATCAGTAGTCTAAAAACATTAAATCTTTTTTGGAGAAAGTTTAACAGAAGCTATCCATGAACAGACTGTTTCAAATTACTGAGTATGAGTTGTCTTCTGTAGATTATCTATATATATAGAAAAAATACCTAAAACCATCTTACTCAACTACCTGTCTTGCTCTAGCTTACTATATTAATTGCCAAAGTGAATATGCAATGTCTCAAATAAGGGAAAATAGAATTACTTTATATGTGCTAATTGATTAAAATTATTAGGAATTGTATAAACTATAGGTAATCCTCATACTTATGATGATAATGTCATGAATAAATTCTGGGATTGGTCAATGAAATTGACAACAGGTTTGAGTATATGAGCAAATGTTGTCTAAAAAGACATAAAAAGAATGCGTTTTGTGTATCAGACAATTGCTCATAGATTCTTTTTATGTTTGATTTTTGTAACATTCCAAAAATCAATTGCTGATTTTATGTTCTTTTAAACAATTGCTCATTTCACTTAATTTTTGTAACATAACAAAAATCAGACAAAAAGAATCTATGAGCAATTGGTTGATACACAAAAAGCATTCTTTTTTATGTCTGATTTATTATTGCAATAAACTGAAATGAAATAATAAATATTACTAGTGGGTAAAGCATAAATTTTGGGCATTTTTGACTTATAATTACTGACTTACATCAGCAGGATTCAAATCAAACCCTATCATATTAAGGACTACTTAAAAACTATAAAAATTCTTTTGTTTACTGAAAAAAGTGTGAGTGAGAGAGAGAGAGTGAATGAAAGAATGCATGTGCATGTGTGTACTAATGATTTGATTTTTTAAAGAATAGAGATAAAAAGGGAAGTATATAGAAAGGCATGAAAAAAAGATGGATTCTTGTTAATAATAGTACAGTAGCACTTGTTGAAAAGAGGGGGCATATTTTAATAATATTTAAAGTTCAACAACTGCTATAAAAACCTAAATTAATTGGAAATAAAATAATAAGCACTTGATGCAGTTGGATTAAAAAAAAGTTTATTCAACTAGAGTACTTTTGGTTACAGTATAACAATTCTCAGCAGTTTCCAACATTCAAAATTTACTATTCTATAAAAGAACTATGAGCATGTAACATTCTATCTATTTAAAGGTTTAAAAATGGAATATTTTCTATATAGGTTATAGCCATAGTATACCTCCAGCATAATTTAGAAAATATATATATGTAATAATACAACTGTAATTATATTACAGCTCTATGAAAATCCTTATCTTTTTAGGATACATTAATGTGTTCCCAAGCTTGATTGCTGTATCATTTTCATAGTATAAACCCAGGCACTAGATAGATTAACTGGAAAATTATCATTGACTAGGTGTTCTTTTTGTGATCTTTTTATAATTTCTAGGATTTCTGTAATAGGTTCTCTTACTTTAGTAATGACTTCCACCTTTTCTCATTCAATCTTAAGATCACCTTCATATGCCTTCCTTGCCAGGGCAATCAGTAGGGCTGCTTTTTTGATGTCATGTTGATGCTTTTTCATCCTTATAGCTAGGTTTCTTTTTGTAGCAACAATGTATGGTTCCTGTCTTTTTAGTGTCTTATTATGAATGGGAATACTATATATACCATTCCTTTGCCAATCTTTGTGTTTGTCTTTCTCATTTCTTAATAACTGGAAAAGATCAAATTGACAACTAGGTCCCAAATCACATAAAATAAAATCTGAACTAGCTTATAGGACCCTTAAGTTAATTTTACTTAAGGTCCTATAAGCTAATTCAGATTTTATTTTAAAAAACTGGAATATTGTGCAGTTCCTTCTGTATGATAGTTTTAGCTTTCTTTAACATAAGTTCTGACAGTATTTGATTTTTTGATTCCCTATGGTAGAACTATTCTCTTTGTTATTCTATGGTTGTGTTATTTGGTTACATTTCTTGTTTGGGTTCTTTTCATTTTATCTAATTCCTTCCTGATGATATTTACAAAGTCTTTAGTATATCTGTAGTATCTTTGTGAGGAAGTTGACTTTGACCTGTCCTATTTTTATTTTTTTATGCACTCTATTATTTATCGCTATTTTCCTATATGCTAACCTAATATATTTTAATTTAAAAGTTAACTTACTTCCACCTTCTCCGTCGTAGTTGGCAATCACATGATATGGGATTGGAACCCATCTCCCGGAAGAGCTATCCCGGTTAATGATGTCATCTTATCTACATAAATTTTACCACTGAAACTGATATGTGAAACCGGTTAATGATGTCATCTTATCTACATAAATTTTACCACTGAAACTGATATGTGAAAATAAGAATGATCCATATCGGTGTTTTGTTCGATATATAAATTAATTGTAAAGATCTGAATTACTCTGATAATGAATTACTCTGTAAACTAATAACTTTGAATTTGTTACGTATAAGTATGTAAATGAGTGAGTGCGGAAGTGTTCGTCGCTCGAGTATAAAAGAGGAAGCATCCGAACAACCAATTGCGCGATAATGAATTACTCCGTAAACTAATAACTTTGAATTTGTTACGTATAAGTATGTAAATGAGCGAGTGCGGAAGTGTTCGTCACTCGAGTATAAAAGAGGAAGCATCCGAACAACCAATTGAGGTGCTGAATTTCCAGACGTAGAATTGATGAAAGTGACAAGTGAGTTTCTTGTAAGGATCGACTATTGTTGGAAGTTTGTATCGGAGGTGGAGGTATTAGAAGTTAAGTAGTATTTAAGGTTTATTCCTTTGTGGAAATTTTGATATTTGAGTTAGATTAAACAAGTTTTGTTGATTACTTGTTTGTTGCTTTATTATAGTTTCAATAAAGCATTTGCTAACACTTTTGTAAGTGTTTTGAATCTAATAAATTTATAATTTTATTATTATTTAACTTGTTTGAGAATTTATTCCAATTAGTATTTAAGTTTCTAACACTTTTTGTCCGTCTAGTTCTAATACTCGTTTGTTATTCTTAGTTGTAAGTTCTCATTTCTGGTTTGGTTTTGCCGGTTAACATGAAGTGTTGTTAGAGTGTTTTTCACGTTAAATAGATTTAAGTTAGAACTTAGGAAAAAGACCTAAGCTTAGGCAGAACTCTGGAATTTGCAGAGTCGCTAACCATTAGGCTTAGTTATAATTAATAGTATTACATTCATTCTAACCCGCGACTTTGCATCTTGTCACTTCATATATCATGTTCAGCTCTCTGTTTATTACTTCTTGGTGGTTGCAATGTGTATTAAGTTTTTTAAATAGTAGCAGAATATTGCCTTTTATATAAGACATAGGATCTTGCTGATCACCTAAGGATTATTAACCTTTTAGCTGTGGGTTTTTGGTTTACAGCAAGGTATTTTTCAGTTGTTACTGTTAGGTTTAAGTCCAGGTAGTGTACATTCTTCTTACTTCTTTGGTCCATCTTCAATACTAAGCCAGAGCTTTCATCTTGTAAATTATTTGTTTATAATAATGTCTGTCTTGTCTTCCTTCTTCCAAATTAATAGTATATCATCTATATTTCTTATATATAGCCATAAGTAATTTCATAAAAGATTGGTAATATGAGATTCCTTTTGTCTTATCACAAGTTCTGTTAAGCAACCAGCCATGAGGCTTCCAATGGATTCTCCTATGTTGTTGAAAAAAATGGTCTTTGAGTTGAAAGGATTCATAGCATATCATGTGTGTTATATCTCTTATCAAGTGTAGTATATTTGCTGCATTTGGAATGTTATCCATGAAGAATCTATGTAGTGCCATATATACTGCTGGAATCTGGATTGTTGGAATCTAGTGATTGGAAGTCTAGTGTAGTAGCATATTATCTGATTTTAAAGTTGTGAATTTTTGTAGACATATGAACTCGCATGTGTGTGCTCATATGGTTAAATTTTGCTAGAACACTATCTTGCTAGGATTTTCTCTAGTAAGTAGGTTGGAGAGCTCCTCTTTTCAACTATTGGTCTAAATTCGAGTGGTATGTGTTTAGCAAAACCAAAAAGGCATGAACAGTCCAGGTTTCTTATTCTATCAGGTCAGAGGAAATCTGGGAACACTTTATTATATAGTAATTTATCAAGTGTAGTAATTTTTCTTGTGAGACTTGTAGTAGGATCTTTTGGTAGCTCTATAGCTTCTGAGGCTAGTATGAAGTGAATGTAACACAAACGATAAGAGATATAGCACATATGGTATGCCATGAATCCTTCTTTCAACTCAAAGACCATTTTTTCTAACATAGAGAAGTACCCATTGGAAGTCTCATGGCAGGTTGCTTAGCAGAACTTATGATAAGACAAAAAGAATGTTACCAATCTTTTTCAAAATGACTTATTGCTATATATACAGTATAAGATATATAGATGATATACTATTAATTTGGAAGAAGGAAGACAAGATAGACATTATAAACAAAGAGTTTACAAGATGAAAGCTATCATGTGGATTATCTTCCAATTATCTTTTTGTTTATGGTGGTATTTATTTGAAGTGGTTGTTGAGCTGTGTAGCATGACAGGCTGGTTTTTTAGTTCTCTCATGTAAAAACTCCATCTGTATTTCATCTGTATTACATTCTACTTCATCTTTTAATAACCTCTCTAGGGTGGAATATCTGCACTCAGGGTGGTTCCCAAGTTGGATGGATGCACAAGATGGACCTGCGGTTAGGAGATATTCTATGTTGGTTGGTATGTTTAGTTGGTTTACATTTACCAATAGATCCTTTAGTGCCAATTTTTTACATCTGTCTTCCCTAATTGTTTATTCATTAACTATATAAGTTCATTGGTATATTTTACATGCAAGGCAGACTTGATTTCATAATTAAATCCTTGAAGAAGTCAAACAAAAACAATTGTGTGACTTCAAGGATTTGATTGTGTTTTCTGCAAGTTTCTTCTAGTAGTGCATTTAAAATATTTTGAAAATTATACTTATGTCTATAAAATCTTCATCTGGTTTCTGCAATGGCTGTTTTTAGACAAAATTTTGTATTCATTACTAACTTCTTTGATTTAACTAGTAACTTTATGTTCGCTATGGTATTTGGGAACATGCCATTGATCTTGCATTATACTAGGAAATCAACTGTTTCTGCTGTTCTGTACTCTTTTATATGTTTTTCTGTAACTTCATATGATGTCATGTATAGAAATGGCTTGCTCTGCTTTACTAGAATACTTAACAAAGTTCAAAAACTACTAAAAAAAACATAAATTAACTGGAAATAGAATAATAAATATTTTATGCAGTTGGATAAAAAAGACAAAGTTTATTCAACCAGAGTACTTTTAGTTACAACATAACCATTTTCAACAGTTTCCAACATTCAGAATTTACTATTCTATAAAAGAATTACGAATGTGTGACATTCTATTAAAATCTACCAGGATTAGAATCTTTAAATAAAGATTTTAATCCTGGTGCTATACTCCCTCTCGCTCTCAACTGATAGTTACGTTATGCGATCTTTGGTTGTAACTATCCGCTTCAAAAATAAATTGCAAAACTATTTTCTTTACAATAGGTTTTAATTTCAAATCAAGTTGTACGGTTTTTAATACTTTTTTATAGTTGTAAATAATTTCAGTAATGTACTGGGACAATCACCGTATAGAATTATAGGTCTAGCGATCGTCTGTTAACGAGATTACCGTATTTGCTAAAATGGCTTCTTGTTCGAACGCGAGAAATAACGTGAGAGGAGTGTCTTCATAGTCAAAGTAAACAAATTGTTCTGAACGTTTACAGCAAATTATTAGAGCAAAATCCAGATAAACCAATTATCTACTATCTATTGTCATAATCTACTGTCTAATATTTATCTACTATCTATTGTCATAACGGATATGGTAGCAGATCTAACTGGTGTTTCTGTAGCGTCGATCTTCAGAGCAAGGAGGGAATTGAAGATAAAAGGAAAACTGTCAACGCCGAAGAAATCGCATTCTCAAATTGGAATAACTGATCGTTTAACCAAATACGACGATTTTGAAAAGACTGCAATCCGTAGAAAGGTACATGATTACTTTTTTTGTAACGAATGTCCAACTTTAAAACAGTTGCTAACCGATGTAAATAACGACGACAGTTTGCCGACGATATCACGAGCCACAATACATCGTTTACTCCGTGATCTCGGATTTAGGTTTGAAAAACGAGCTCGTAATTCCCTACTAATAGAACGTGATGACATTATTTCATGGCGGCATAAATATCTTCGAAAAATCAGATCATTTCGTAGAGAAAATAGATCTATTTACTATTTGGATGAGACCTGGTGTAACGCTAGTCAGTGTTTAAATAATGTTTGGCAAGATAAAAGGTAATTTGTTAATTGACATCATAAAAGGAGCTTTGTTAGTAAGACTGATCTGTGTTTACAACTCGCACTAATCGAATCTTTTCTCGCGCTAACCGAATAACGGTATCAATTTTTTAATTCGCGCTAATCGAATTCGCGCTATTCGAAGTCGCGCTAATCGAGGCCTATCTGTATTGAAATTTTCATCAAAAATTATACAGATATGATAAACAATAATTTTTTCTTGGTGTTGGGATTTTTTTTTCCGTCAGTGTATGTATATATATATATATATATTGCTTAATGGAAAATGAAAATTGTTGGAAAATTATGCTAAAGATTTAAAGTTTATTCTAATCTGTTTTACTGCATTTATATTCTTTTTTTATACTTTTGATTGAGAAACTGAAATGAGCTGAAAATGTTATTGATGTGTAAAGTTATTTAGCATTTATTAAATGCTATCTTGTTAAAGGCCTTTTGCAATTACTGTAATAAATTTGAAGTTTTCAATGTGTTGTCATGATCTTGTTTTAATTTAATATAATTATTAATAATTGATTATATTTTTAGATTGGTTAAGACCAGTTCCTGGAGATGTTACTAGAGCTTTTTGCAGATTTTGTAAAGCTATCCTTCGTGCTCATCATTCTGATCTTCTAGTTCATACACATACAAGAAAACATATAAGAAATACATCCATATTCCTTACTTCCTGTAGATTTAGAGATGCTACAGAGGCTACAGATGAAATTACTGGTATAATATATTCATAGTACTAAGTTTGTTATTATAATGAGATTAATTTGGAAAAAGATGTGATGTTTTATAATTTTAATTATATTGTTGCTATATTTTAGATGACAATTCTGACACGCATTTATGTGGTCGATGTGGAACACGATTTAAAAGTTTATCAACATTTATTCATCATAAAGTAGAAGAAGGCTATAGATTGTTTTATTCACCATCTGAAAGAAACCAGACATTAATTCTTCCTCATTTATTAGAAGAAAATAGCGATACTACAGGAAATAATACTACATTGTTTCCTGGGAATACGGATGGAGTCCCTGGTTCAAATGTGACATCTGTCTCTGTGACAATTGCTTCACTCCCTGAACAATATTCAGATAATGAAAATGATACTGATACAAATAAAAATATAGATGATGATGATGATGATCAGGATGATACTGAATTTACTGGTAAAATTATTTTTAATACATTAAAATCCAAACTAAAAATTTATAATTTAGTATTAATTAATAAAAATTATAT
>AYEL01070763.1:0-43725 GCA_000484575.1 Olivierus martensii | reverse complement strand
AGAATGAATAGAATATTTTAAAAATTTTAAAATAATAATTTATTTTTTATTATATGATTGATTTGTTTTTTAATTTTAAAAGTTTTATGAAACATTTTTTTAATTTTCAGAGTGAAGATCACAGTGATATGTGGGATGATACTGCATTAATTGAAGCATATGATAGAGCTGTCAGTCATGTTAAAGTAAGAGGGTTTGTATTGCATAAACTTTATTTTATATATTAAAATAAACTTTTTACAAAAGTAAAAAGTTTCTTTTCATTTTCAGTGATTCTTTTCATTGTCAACCAAATGTAATAAATAATTATGCCACTTTTTTGACTTAAATGACATAAAGATAGCATAAATACACAGACATAATGATTATGATTGCGACGTTGTAATTTTTCAGAAAGTATAAAAAAAAAAACTTACTTAGTACTAGTTACTTAGAAGTACTTTTATATATTATTTTTTATAACAAATGAAAACAAAAATGTTACAACTTATAAAATATTATTATTTGATTATATATAACACTATATTGTATATAGTTAAGAATTGTCACTTTTTTTATTCAAGGTTTTTGAATATCTGAAAAAAGTAGGGATTTCAATTCTGGGATCATTTTTTTAAAGTGATTATTTGAGATGATTAAATAAAAGAATCTTAGAAAATTCTAGGATTTAATTTATTTAATAATGCAATCATAAGTTGCTATATACCATATTCACTCATAATTTTTCCTTTTATTTTGCTGTATTTTTTATATCTTGAATAATAAAACTGAAATTATATAAATTTTATTGCAAATCTAGAATAAGTGCTGCATAAAATTTTCATTATTTAATTAGTGATAAAATCATTTATTAATAATGCAGTACAACTAATTCCTGACTTTGAATTAATTTGTTCCTGAAGTCCATTCTTAAAATAAGAAACTTGTAAACTGAAAATTAATTTCCCATAGATTTAATATATGGCTAATTTTAACAATTGTAAAAAATAACCATAATTACTTTGCTTATAAATATAATACCATTTTTATTTTTATAATATATTTATAGAACATAGGGAAATATTTTCTAGCCAATTATAACTTATAAAACAAACTGCTTAAACTTTAAAACAAAGAATATTAAAAAGTTATAAAAAATATTATATTTAAAAAAATTAATAAAATAATAATAAACTAATCATATCATTACTAATAAAACAGTCTTCAGCACTTAGGCCTATTTAAGCAAAAAAACTATAGTTTAAGTCAAAACTTGAAAACTGTTTATACTCAGTAATTAAGACTAGATGAAAGTAAACAGCACTAATCGCAGTTGAGTAAAATATAACAAATTTTATTTACAAAATTTATTCTTAATGTAATTAAATTTATTCTTTAGAACGAACTGCCTGATGATGGCGATCTAAGCCGAAAACGTTTGTGATTTCTTTGTAAATAAAATTTGTTATATTTTACTCAACTGTGATTAGTGCTGTTTACTTTCATCTGGTCTTAAACTATAGTTTAATAACTTAAAGATCTTTTGGCTTAATAAAGCCATCATCAGTAATAACACTTTTAAATAAAACCTTATTTAAAAGTGTTATTACTGATGATGGTTTTATTAAGCCAAAAGATCTTTAATAGTTATTAAACTATAGTTTTTTTTGCTTAAATAAGTGCTAAGACTTTTATTAGTAATTCTAGTAAGAAGCGAAAGTATATTATATCTATTTTGTTAATCGTATCATATAATTATTAAAAATATTGCTAATTAATAAATTATGTTATTTTAAAAATTAATTAATAACCTTCCTACTTTATGAATGCTTTTATTTATAATCAGTTTAAGTGCATAGTTCAAATTTATAAATTATATCTAATAATATTGTTAGAGTATATTATCTTATTAGAAATGTAATTTTATATCATCTAATGAAAGATTTAAAGTAGATAAATATTAATCTTTGAAAAACCAATTGTTTCATTTATTATAACATAAAACATTAATGAATAACATTAATTTTTACTTATATCCTATTGTCACATAGAAATGATAAATCATCACATTCATATAAAATTTTAAATATTTTTGAATTTATAAATTTGATAAGATTTAAAATAATGAAATTACAAGAATTAAACAAAAATTTTATTTCTAAATAGCATTTTGTTTTCTATTTTCATTACATTAAAAATTTTTCTCTGCAAATTTTCATACAATCACTTATTTGACAGATTACTGGTTTCATAATAGTCAGATAAGTGGGCTATAGTATAGAAGTAGAATTAGATAATATTGTTTGTATAAAATTTATTGTACCTCAAAAAATTAATTCTAACAAATTTTACAAGAAATCACAAACAAGCACTTGAAGCGGGATATAATTTTTAAATAAATTATAATTTTCTACTTTATTTTTTTTTTCTTTGTATTATGAGCAGACAGGATAGAAATTTTAATAATTGTTTTCTTGTTTAATCCTTTGATGATTGAAACATATTGGTTGAATCTATTTTTCATCAAATCATTAATTTTTACATTAATCATTATTTTTGAAATAATTTAAGAGAAAACATAATGATGAAAAGAAAAGAAAAAATAAACATTTAATATAAATAATTTATAATTATTACAGTAAAGCTTATAAAAATTGATATTATAATTTTTATAAATTAATAATAATGATTCTTATGTTAAATTTAAAAGAAATTTATATTATATCTTTATAATCTAAAACATGCTAATAGATAGAATTTATTTTATAGGAACAAATTGCAAAAAGAAACAAAGTTGTATCTGATAGTGATGGAAAAGCTAGTGGTACCAGCAGTCACAAAAGGAAAAAACGAGGGAGATCAAAAAATATTATAAATTATGAAATATTTTATTTAGTTATAACTAATTTTAAAAAACTTGTAAGCAATCTCTGACTTACAGGTGGATTGTTCTGCAAAATCCCTACAAGTCAACATATATGTTACAGTATACATTATACAGTTCTAGTGTGTCACAATGATATAACACTAAAAATAGTTCTATTAAAGAATAAACACACAACTTTTGTGTAGTAAAATAATCAATTACCATCTTGAAGGATTGAGTTTCAATTCTGAATTCCACTTCTTCAGTTTTTCATAATTATTATTATTATTATTTTAATAGTTTGTATTTTAAATTTTATAATAGTAGTAATTAAAAAATTAGAAATAAAACTGGACTTTAAATAACAGCATTAGCTAGCAGTAAGATAATAAAACAATTTTATAGAAACATTTTCTGCATTCTGCTATCATCTACTATTTAAGAATACATAATCAAAATTAAAAACATAGAATGTAAAAACATATAACTTAATATAAGTTATAATAAATATCAGTCTGCAAGCCTTCAGCTGCTAGTTCACAGTTACCATGTTTTCAGAAGCATAACATTAGTATGCTGTGGTTACAGTCCATAGATATGCCAATTAAAGACTATATAATAATACTCAAGCCTTCAGCTGCTAGTTCACAGTTACCATGTTTTCAGAAGCATAACATTAGTATGCTATGGTTAGAGTCCATAGATATGCCAATTAAAGACTATATAATAATACACATATTAAATGATGTCAAAAAGTATGGAGTGAGGAAAATATGCTTATATTTAAATCTTATTTTTAAGGCATGCTGGAAATCTTATATCTGTTCTGAGAACTAGAAAAAAATTGCTGCATCAACCACATCAAAGTTTCAGTAACACTGTTTTAAATCTTATCCTTTGTCGAAATGATTATATTCTTTGAAAGAAAAATTTGACTAAAAAAATTTCAATACCATTGTATAATATTGGCATTGAAAATAAATTTAAACGTAACAATCTGTGAAATAAATTTAATTATTACAATTTTTTGAATTTTAAAAGAAAACAAATATATAGTGATTATTTTATTTTTAATTTAGTGGAAAGTTGGTGATTACTGCCAAGCCATTTATTCAGAAGATGGTCTTCCATATGAAGCTGTCATTAAATATATAAATAATGGAATTTGCACTGTTCAATTTATTGGATATAATAATGTACAAGAGATAAAAATAGAAGACATTTGTCATTCGAAAGGAAAGGAAACTAGAGTACAACAGAATATTGCAGCACAGAATTGTAATGCTAATTATGAGGTTAGTCTATTCAGTTTATAATTATAAATGAAAACCCAGCAGATTGAATTTAATTTATACATTTTATTCTATATATATTTAAATTTTATTGTAGTTTTTATTCTTTTGAATAAATAAAAATAAATATCCTAATTTTTTTGTTTGAGCAACTAAAAATCAAAATTGGAAATTTTCTGAGAATATTCTATTAATTACTTATAATAAAATGCATATTTTCTGATTCATTATGTCATTTTGAAATACTGTTATGTTCATTAAACTTTTAATATTCTGAATAATAATTAATATATATCAATTTATTCATAATTTAATAGATAAAAAAATTTATTTTTCAGCATTCACAAGATATGAATTGTAATTATTATGCAGAAGATACAAGTTCATCTATTGGAACAAATCCTAAAAAATCTCATACATATAAGAATCAAGGTGGAAAGAAATCTTCATTAAATCATCAACATCCATCTTCATTTCATGTTTCTGGACATTCATCCTATTCAGGACCTGATCAATATCATGTAAAATTTTACTTCATAAAACTTTTTCATTTTTAAATATGTTTATTATTCAAAGAATGGTTGCCAGAGACAGTTCTTCCAAAAATAAAATTTTAATAAAACTTATTTAAAATAAATATATATTTATTTTAAATAAGTTTTATTTCTATATAAATAATCTATATTGTTAAAATCTAAGCACTAACAGCAATAGATTAATCAATAAAAAACTTTATTTCCATAGTACTTTCAATTGCTATGCAATCATCATCAGCATTCAGTTACAATCACTAATATAAGAATAGTTTAACAGAAAGAATGTGGAATGTTCACAGCGTTCTATTTACAAAAGTTTAAAATTTAAAAAATTTTAACTTAATAAATAAGAGAAAGCTATAAAATAAAATTACAATACATAAAGTGGATACAGTTAATAAAATATATATTGGGGTAGGATACAAGGTATTAAATTATAAAAGGAGAACAGGGTTTTATGGGGGTGGAGCATTCAAAACATATAGCCAAGCTTCAGATGGTTGTTCAGATATTCTGCTATTAATTACATCATCTTTCCCTTATAGGTTTATTATTTCCATAGTCTCTGCTATGAATTTTTCTTCATTGTTACTTATCTGTCTTATTATTCTTGCATCATCCCATAAAATTGTCAAGTCCTCTTTATAGGTGTATCTTGAGAGTGTCATGTTAAGATGTCTTAGCCTGATGTCCCTCTTATGCTCCTTAAGCCTTCGGTTTAATGGTCTTTGAGTTTCTAAATGTTCATTCACTGCTTACTTTAACATATTTAATTACAACTAGCCAATAAGCAGGAATTATTATATTCACATAGATAAATTGCTTTAACAAAATTTAAAGAAGCGCTTTCGGAATTCTTGTATTCCCTCTTCAGCTTTACTTTTGAAAATAATTCTATTCTAATTCATTGTTGTTTATAGTTAAACTTGAACATAATTATTAAAATACGTGCCATAATAAACTGGTTTTCCAACTTAATTTTAAAAGGTTTTTAAATATTAAAATATTATTAAGTATGATAAAACAAAAATTTATTATAATGAAACTTCAGTGTTAAGTTAGTTTAAGCATAACTTGGCACTACTTAGTTCTCCTGGGTCTAATTTGTTGATAGGTTTAATCGTTTGTTTTCTCTTATTAAAGATAGCAAGAGATTCTTCCCACCTTCCTATATATAGATTTTCTTGTTTCTTAATGATTTTTGTGCTATCCAGATTACTGTTTAAAGCTCTTTGTGCCAAGGCAGTAGTGGCCTTCTCTTTTTCAATGTCATATTTATGTTCTGATATCCTTTTGGGAAGAGTGCGAGAAGTATATCCAATGTATAGTTGTTGTATATCTTGTCTGTAAATTCTATTTGATATACACCTGGGGTTTGATTTTTGTCTATCTGGTCTTTGTCGTTCCTTAAACAATTGAATACTGTGTTCCTTCTAGTAAATACTATATTTTTTCCTATGGTTTTTTCTATCTTTTTTCTATGTTTTAATAAAATTGCATCTATTTCCACTTTGAATGTTTCTTTAAATTCGTCTTTATGTTCTAACTTATTTTTCTTTTTATTTTGCACTCTATCCCAAAGTTTCAGGATATTATTCCTTGTATAACCGTGTTTAAGTGCCTGTTGTATTATCCAATCTAACTCCAAGGATTTATCTTCTTCATTGTTGCAATGTGTGTGTATTCTATTCAATAATGCACAGAACGACGCCATTTTATATCCCATGGATCTCGTTTTGTGTTAAGAATAAATAATGGTTTATATGTGTGTTTTCTAAATATTTTCATTCTATATTCTCCATTTTCAATTTTTATGTTCAGATCTAAATAATTCACTTCAACAAAGTCTTCGTTTTGTTTTTTTAAAGTTAGGCCTAACGTGTCGTCCGTGAACAGTTCTTCCAAGTTTATCGTTTCTGTCGTAGTTTCTTTGATAAATAACAGATTGTCTATGTATCTAATGTATAATTTAAAATTATTTATAATATTCCGCAGTATCTGTTCTTCTTTCTTTCTAACTAATAACTGCTATAATCGGCACTAACGGACTTCCTATTGGTATTCCTCTTGACTGACGGTAAAATTTACCCTTGAATTTGAAATATGATTGATACAATATTAAATGACACAGGTCCCTGATGTATTTAGAATTTGTTTTTGTTGCGGTAAATTTTTTAACAGAAATCTATATAATTCTATACAAGCCAGTTCTAATCTTAAACTTGGATAAAGAGCTTGAAAGTCATACACTTCAAACTTTTCTTCCGGGAACGGACCTCTTTGAGGTCTTTGAGTTACACCTATATAACATTTATTCTTATTTTCTTTGACATTAACCAATGGTATTTTGTATACTCCCTTTTTTGATGGTGTTTCTATTTATCTTTATCATTTGCAGTAGTTGAAAAATAGCAGGTTCTCTTTTTGTCACTAATCTCTTGTGTTGTTGCCTGGCCAATTTCTTAAGAGTGTTGGACCTTGCCATGTCGTATGGAACAGAAATAATGCCTGCATTATCTTCTCTGTGGTTTTCGGTTGTTTGTGTGTCATTGACTTGTTGTATGCGATTTTTACGCTTTAACTTGGCTTGAAATATATTGTTTGCAAAGTGTTTGCTATACCCACATTTTAAAGCTGTTTCAGTTATGTCAGCCAGCTCTTTATTTTTGGCAGGTTCATTGTTGCAATCAGTTAACATTCTCTCATAGTACGCTCTAAACTCCTTTTTTTATAGGATAGGGGATCCGCTGACCAACCAGATATGATTGTTCTTGGTACAGAGGATTTAATGGAATACTGAAGTAGCATATCTATTAGCTACCATCTCCACCCAAAAATCTATGAAATGCATTTTAGTATTATCTACTTGGTCAAAAATTGGTCAGTCTTTAGACATAGGCTTTAGGCTCTTATCATTGAAACTTTCAATCAAATCTTAAATGCATTTTAGTATTATCTACTTGGTCAAAAATTGGTCAGTCTTTAGACATAGGCTTAGGCTCTTATCATTGAAACTTTCAATCAAATCTTCTGATCTATCTCGGTCTTTCCAGATAATAGGACATCATCAATGTATTGCTTATAGAATTTATAGCTGTTGATTAACATTTGTAAAGATGATCTTTTTTTAGTGCATATTACTAAAACTAGTGCTAGGCAGCCTGTCTAATGGAAGGCTGCCTAGCAGAATGATATGTATTCTTTATTCTTTTGTTCTATTTTTAATATTATGGCTAATGATGGTTAATAAAATAACTGAAAGTACTTCTAATTGATTTGTTTCAAATTGATTTTTATTTGAGCATTATTTACCAACTGCTATTAGTGTTAAGAATAGTTCAATTTTTGTTTAATTTTCAGATAAAAGCAATACAAAAAAAGTAACATTACTAAATATGATTATATTCTAACAATTTGTTGTCTTGCAGAAATATCAGTATAAATGGAATTTAATTATGCTCTTTATATCATGAATCTATTTTTAGAAAAAGTAAAAATTTTATTAATTTTTTCTTTCAGCCTTTTATACCATCTTTAGGTATACCTCCATTGCCTCCATTTTGTCATCATAAAAGAAATTGCATGCAAGTAAGTTATTCATCTGCATAAATTGCAGGCTATCCTCTAGTTATAAATAGTGATTGTGTTTCTGGAACTTTTTGTTTTCTTGAGATTCGGGAATTCCTGAATTAGTAATTAATTTATTTCTCAAGATTCAAGATTTCCTTTTGGAAATTCTCAAGATTCTAAAAAAGTTTGATTTAAAAAAAGGCCTATTTTAATACAAATAAAAACAAAATAAGGCAGAAAAATCATCCAAAATGAAAATGAACGAATTTTATATTTGTTTTTTATTTAATCTTTTAATTATATTGAGAAAATAGTATTTATTTACAATTACTGATAAATTTTTATTAAAATAGCTTTTCAATGCACACAAACAATCTATTGATTTATCTGCTAAACATGTTTTGTGTTTGGATATAAAAATTCCATTTCTGGAATTTTTGTGCCCAATCTTATGTAGATGTATATGAGCTATTTTGCTTATATGACTGCTTATTTTTTATATGTCATTATATTTGAATATTTTGACTATGTAATTTTCTAAAAGAGCTCTATTATCTCTGGCCATTGGTGAAGATTGGAATGGGGAATGATGAGGGCTAACTATCAACTCATATTCTCCATATATTCCCCTATATATATATATATCATAGATGTCAGTAGACATTGTTATTCTGGGAACTGCTGAATGGGTTAGAAATCAAAAATTTGTTTTGGCTTTGCTTACATAAACATCATCATAAATCTGCTTTACATCACATGGTGGTATCTACAATAATAGAAATATTTAAAATTGCAATAAAATGTATGACTTTTGTACATTTTATTGATCTGTGTTATTTTAGGTTTTATATGCCTGTTTAAGTATTATTTTGTGATTAGTTTCAAATAATTTTCTTTTTGAAATATAAAACTAGTAGAAGTGACGTGAATAAACTATGTGACTTATCCACTTGGTTTATTGATTTGCTGTTTCAGTTATGTCAATTTGCATGGCCAAAATAATTAATGAATTGCTATGAAATTTTTAGGATACAAATTCACAGAATTTTTTTTTAAATTCCCAAGTTTTCTACGAATTTTTATCAAAAATCAGGAAATCCAAAATAAATAAATAAAAAAAATTCTCAAGAATTGAGATTTTCTTGTAAATCTTGAGATTTCCCAAGACAGGATTCTTAACACAAAACTCCTAAGATTTGTTCATAAACAAAAAATTTGTTGTTATAAATTTTCTCCATTAGAGGATATCAAATATACTGTATATTTTGTATTGTGTGATACATCCAGACCCGATTTAGTATCATTTCTGTATCCATCACATTTTTGAAAAATACATCTCCAATGTAAAGTAGGTTCTGAGCGTACATTTTATGTTATTGGTAGGATTAATTAGTAGCTGAGTTTTTGAAATAAATGTCTAATTCTAAGTCAAGGATTTTTGATGGAAATTTTAATTTCAAATATAATGTACTAAAGTTAAATATACTATATTTGCTGTTAGGCTATTTTGATATTGCAATTTTAAAAATGTTTGTTAAATTTTTGACAGTTTCAAAAATTTTAAAATAAAATGGAAAACTTATATGTGCAAAAATTTGTAAGTAAAAGACCATTTGAATTAATGTTTGATTATAATATTTAAAAATTAAGGCAATTAATAAATATAAAAAAATTATAGTAATGCATTATTATTAATTTTTTCTACTCCATATTTTTTAGCACAAAAAATTTATTTGAATACAGTTTACATTTATGGATTTATATGAAAAATCATTAAAATGTCATTTTAATGATTACCAATAGCACTGAAAAAATATTTTTTGTATCAATATAATAAACTGTAAACATAATTATTATTATGAACAAACTTAAACTTAGCAAACTTTGTATTTTATGCTATATAAACATAATCACTAACTTCATCTATGTATTTTGATTTTTATAATGGCCAAATCAATCAGATAGGCCATGTGATAATGTAATCACTTCCCATCTTGGAGTTTCTGGGTTCAGTTTTATATCCTACACCTCCAGTTTTGGAAGGTTTGGGTTGGCCCATTGAACTCCATCCTTCAACTTTCAGCTAACTCTATCAAGAGTGTTAGCCAGCTTATGTGGGCTCTAACAATAGCCTCCATCAGATGAAGTATAGCTCATAGGTGATATAATGGTTTAATTAAACCTAATTTATCCTTAAAATGGCTAATATTATCTTTTATAGATCTTGGAGATTATATGATAGACAATATTTATTATTTTAATCAACATGCAGGCATACTGAAGAGGGACTGAATATGTCCGAAAACGTTATATGCTAATAAAACTGTTATTATCTTGCAAGTAGTGCTTTTATACTTCAAGTTTTAAGTAATACAGTAATAGTAAAATTCTAAAAATCTGTACTGCTTGATTAATTTGGTCAGTCCAGATTTTTGGATTTTCCAGATTCTTGGGCAATACTTTTAAAATTCAAATTTCAGAAAAAATAAAGAAGATATGAACAGGCAGATTTTGTTGGTTCATTCATCAATAAATACAAAATGAGTTTAACTATTTATCATTGCTGTTATGCATTTGTAATAATCATTTGTGTGCATATTCTTTCATATATAAAAGCACTAGAAATTTAAAAAACTTTTCTCGAGACGTCTGGATTTTTGGAAATTTATTGTTTATTGATATTTACAGAATGGATTCAGGCTTATATTTACAAAATGGTTTTTGAATATTTTTAGATTGAAAATGTTCAAAATTACAAAATTATATTTAAAAAGTTTACTATAAGCACTATATTAGATAAGTTTTAAAGTTTTTAATATAATTTGCATATTTTAATTATAGATTAAATTCTAATAATTCATTTTTTTAAACCAAAATGACATCAAATTTCTAGGAATTTTTTCCAATAATAAAATTTTTCATTGGAATAATTAAGGCTGAAATTTTGCATCAAGAAGTTTATTTTTATATACAAAAATATCTTTTGTAATAATTAAAAAAAAATGAAAACATTCTATTTAAGAGAAATATCATGAAAATTTATATCTGCCTATTTCTGAATTACATAAATAAGCTGCTTATTGTCTATAGATATATATATATATAAAGGTTTTATATTTTGAAAGAATTCTTGTGAAAATTTTTGGTTTTCTCATTCTTTCATTCAAATTAAAGGGTATTGAAAATTCTTTTGTTTCATCTTTTTATTATAAAATGATATTATTATTATAAATAAATTTTGCAACCTGAACTAATTGTATGTCTTATAGAATAATTTTCATATTATTGTATTTTATAGTTGTTATATAATAAATACAGTGGTGCCTCGCAATTCGACATTTGAGTTTCGCGTGTTGGCGCATGCGCATGCATGGAATTCTGTGATGTGATTTGCTATTTGTTTGTTTTTTTTGGGCTATTTTGGTGTTTGCTTGTGTTGTTTGTGCTAATTTTCAATTCTAAAAGTAAAAAATTTGTAATTATTATTATTTTTTTGAGTGAAATGTAAGGGTTGAAGTAAAAAATTTGTAATTATTATTATTATTTTGAGTGAAATGTAAGGACTGTGTTGTTTTTGTTAATTTTTAATTCTAAATTTTTCAGAAAGTAAAATAAGTGTTGTTTGTGTTAATTTTCAATTCTTCATTTTTCAGAAAGTAAAATATTGGTAATTATTATTATTTTTTTGAGTGAAATGTAAGGATGGGTTCAAAGATAACTAAATAATCTAAACAACATGCCAAATTTTAACTCTTGAGAGATACACAACAGAAGATGTTTGGTTTGTATGTTTCAAAGATAACTGACCAGAAGAATACTTCCGAAAAGAAGAACACTTGATTGAGTAAAGAAACAAAGAAAAAAATTGTAGATAAAGTGCAGAAAGGTAGGACAATTAAAATGTAACTCAACTATGGCATTCATAGGACAACTGTGGCAACGTTTTGCAACAAAGAGAGAAGTTTATGGGTGCTTGGGTGTCTGCTGGAAGATTTCGTTCCAAGGGCTAATAAATTGTCGGTGTCTGCTGGAAGACTTCATTCCAACATCCAATAATAAATTGTGTAGTCTGCTGGAAGACTTCATTCCAACATCTAAGGGCTAATAAATTATGTGTGGTATAAAATAGTGTATTTTGTAATTTAGTAATAAATTGTGTGATGTGTATAAAATAGTGTATTTTGTAATTTAGTTTGTTAGGTGTCTGCTGGAAGACTTCATTCCAACATCCAATAATAAATTGTGTAGTCTGCTGGAAGACTTCATTCCAACATCTAAGGGCTAATAAATTATGTGTGAATAGTGTATTTTGTAA
This sequence comes from Olivierus martensii, assembly GCA_000484575.1. NCBI lineage: Eukaryota > Metazoa > Arthropoda > Arachnida > Scorpiones > Buthidae > Olivierus > Olivierus martensii. The sequence goes on along the minus strand of AYEL01070763.1, from coordinate 31,167 downwards.
TTTAGTGTGTTATACAATAGTAAAACACATAGATTAAATTATTTTACTTTATTAATTTTCAATTCTACATTTTTCAGAAAGTAAAAAATTATTATTATTATTATTATTATTATTTTTTTTTTTTTTTTGAATGAAATGTAAAGATGGGTTCAAAAGAGAACTGACCAGAGGAATAATTCCGAAAAGAAGAACACTTGATTGAACGAGACTGACCAGAGGAATAATTCCAAAAAGAAGAACACTTGATTGAGCAAAAAGACAAAGAAAAAAATTGTAGCTAAAATGCAGAAAGGTAAAACCATTAAAATGTAACTTGAGTATGGTATTCCTATGACAACTGTGGCAATGTTTTGCAACAGAGAGAGAAGATTATGGGTGCTTGGGGACAACTGTGGCAATGTTTTGCAACAGAGAGAGAAGATTATGGGTACTAAGGTGTCTGCTGGAAGACTTCATTCCAACATACAAGAGCTAATAAATTGTGTATTGTGTATAAAATAGTGTATTTTGTAATTTAGTGTGTTATACAATAGTAAAACACATACACTATATTATTTACTTTATTAATAATCTCTCTCACCTCACCCATTAAGGGAGTGGGATGGGGATCAATAATGAATGAATCTATTTTACATAGTTAGTAAAATACATAGTAGTAATGAAATTTTACATAGTAGTAATGAATTAATCTATTTTACATAGTTTTATATGGAAAATATTGTCCTGCAATTCAACAGTTTCTCAATTCGACATTACTTCGGAGTGGATTAGTGACGGATTAGTGTGTGAATTGCGAGGTACCACTGTATTTGTAAAATATTTGTATAAATTTTTATATAAAAATATCTCAATTATTTTTTGAAATATGCATATATAACTGCTAATGTGATAAAGATTGGTTATTCTTGGTAATATTAAACATCTACATAATAATTACTAGTTATATCAATTTTTTTTTTTTTTTTTTTTAACTAATTTTTAACTCATGATGCAAGTTAAAGCCTAAAAAAAAACAAAGAAACAACTGATGACAACAAATCGAAAACCGAACTACAAAACCAGTCACAAGAAAATTGATTTTTTTTTTTATTTTATGGAAGATGATTTTTATACAAAGCATGTAAAACTAAAGATTTTAAAAATAATAATAATTATACACAAATGCATATTTTTTATTGTTTTCAAAATTTCTAAATCTGGGAACAGATTGATTTCTCATAATATTAAATGGAAAGCTGGGTTTAAAGATACGAACTGCAGACATGAACGAATTAAGTTCATAAGTCGAGGTACCACTGTATTAAATGAATTTTTCATTCATGTTTTATGGAAATTCAACTAAAATAAAAAGACTTATGCATCCACGTATCTTTGAAACTACATAAGTTGAAATCATATAAGTAGGGGCTTACAGTAGTATGTACCACAGTCACTGAATTGGTTATGTGGAAATGTGTATTTTTCATTCAGTTTCCAGACTTTGCTTTTTTAAAAACTTAAGATCAGGTTTAAATTTCTTATATATCAATTGTTTTAAAATTCTTATTTCCAAATTTCTATTTTCACAATGGCATTTAGAATGTATTTGATATCCTCATAGGATATTGAGAGGTTGATACATATTAAATTATATTCTATAAGGAATTTACATCTATGATTTATCTATTAGCAATTCATATCTGTTTTACATTAACATATTCAATTGTATTTTAGTTTTTTTATTGTATTTACAACTAAGTATCTTTCTTACTGTTGTTTTATTAAAATTAGTTGAATTTGAAAATAAGCTGAAGTTCATTCATAATAATTGTCAAGTATTCTCAGAGATATCATTTTGACGACTTAAAATAGTTTTAAGCATTATATACAATTGATTCTGCTTAATTGAGACACATTAGAATTTTCACAATAATTGTCAAGTATTCTCAGAGATATCATTTTGACGACTTAAAATAGTTTTAACCATTATATACAATTGATTCCGCTTAATTGAGACACATTAGAATTAATCCATTTTGGCCCAATTAAGTGGCTGCCCCAATTAAATGAATTAATAATAAATTTTAAAATAAAATATATAATACAAATAAGTAGGTAAAAAGTAATAATTAGGCACCTATTTTAATGATTTATTAAACCAAAATACAGAAAATATTTGTATTATAAATAGTGAAGAAAAAATAATACATGATAAATTTTACAATTTCATTTCTTGGCATCTTGGCAGATTTAAAAATTTTAAATAAAGTCGACACTGTAAATGAATATTTCTAGGTATAGTACAGTATATAGCGGTGGTGCTCAATCTTTTTCACTATGGGAGCTATTTTTCTATACTAAGTTATTTGACAATCTATTCTTATATAGATAACGTTCCCCCAACTTGATATTTGATTATGTACAACTATTCAGTTAAATGTGGTCACTCACTTCAAAGGACCCATTCTCCCAGCCCTAAAAACTTTGTTCATCACTTTTAATTATTTTAATTCAACAAATAAAACAAATATTTTAAAATAAAATAGTGTAACCTTGTTATCTTGAACCACTCTATCTCGAAACCCTTGATATGTGGAAAAAAATTTTTCTGTGCACTTTCAGTATTAAACCAATGTAATTTCAATAATTATCTTGAAATATTTTCTTCAAAATCCTTACTGTCTGGAATTATATAATTATCTTGAAATATTTTCTTCAAAATCCTTACTATCTGGAATTATTTTATAATTTTTGTGCTAGAGAAATTAAAAATACTTACGAATTTTCCCTCGCTTTCGGAATCTAAACAAAGGATTTTAATTTAACAAAAGAACATAAATGCACTACCAATAACTGAAACAGGAACTTTTTCTGGTTCCATTTATCGGTAGTGCATTTACCTTTTCTGGAATACTGAAAATGTTGTATAGTAGTTTCATTTACTAAGTTTCACTTCTAATTGCTAATAGATTTTTGTCAATGTAATCGTGTTTATTCAGTGATATTTTCAATCTTTGGTTTATAAGATGCAGGAGTATTTTTTCACTAATTTTAATGGAACAGTATTAAAAACTATGATATGTTATTGACAAAATCTTTATTTAAAATTGAACCTTGATATCTCGAAAACTCTTTATGTCAAATAAAATTGAACCTTGATATCTCAAAAACTCTTTATATCAAATTTTTTTTTGTTCCCGTAAGATTCAAGTTATTGAGGTTCTACTGTATTTGTTTCTATGCTTTGGAAAATCAAAGTTAGAAAAAACAACAGATTGTTAAAAAACTCATAAGATAAGGAAATGCTAGTTGATTAAAAAATAATGAGAAATTTGGCATTGTTTGGAGTTTGCAATATTTTCATAATCAATTGATATGAAGAAGTGGCCAATCACAGACAATCATCCAAATGATCATTTGTTTCTTGATTTTTTTATGACGTTCATATTTGAAAAAGCGGATTCTGATAAGTATGTCAATCCAAAATACAACAGAATTTTTTGCGCAGTATCAGTTAATACTGAAAAGCTTTCATGTGTATACTTCCAAATGAAAGAAAATTATTGATTTCATAAAAAAATAAATAAACAATAGCAATACACTTAAAGAGAATTAAAAAATATACAAGATAATGATAAATAAATTATTATGTTTTCAGTTTTAATTAAATTTGTAAGGAGGAATCAACTTGGAAAGAATAAACGAGATTGACCAAAAATCACTCTGCGATCAACGGGTTGAACACCCCTGGTATATAGTAATGGTAGACTAAAGAAGACTCATAAATTGCAGGATGGATAACTGATTCTCATCACACTAGTATTGCCAAATATTAGTGTATGGAGTATTGATATACTTCCGAAAAATTTCTAAAATACATCAAAAATTGCTAAATTCCTTTTTTGCTACTGGTCCCAATTAAGCATTTAAATTATGTATTAGTTTATTAATTTGGTTTCTCCCAATTAAGCGTTTAAATTATGTATTAGTTTATTAGTTTGGTTTCCGATAAATTATGTATTAGTTTATTAGTTTGGTTTCCATTCTTTGAAATTTGCCCCAATTAACCGATGGCTCAATTAAGTGGAATCGACTGTAGTCATAAATTTGTTTACTTAGTTGACTTTGATTTTGTGATTATATATTCTAATAAGGTAAAAGCACTGTAAGCAGTGTATTCTTGAATATTTTCTCTTTTATAATAAAGTATTAAAATGATATAAGTAATAAAGATAATATATGCTAAATTAATACTCCCTCTCTATCAAAATGATTGTCCCATTTTAAAAAATAATGTTTTATACCTACTCTTATCATTAATTTCAAGGCATAAGCATAATTTATTAAGTATGATACAACTATATGAGTATAATAAGCATTTATTTAACTTTTATATAATTAGCCAGTATATGTGGTGTTATATTGCATGTTATTTAATTTTTGCCTCAACATTAGCAACTTCGCCTCTGTCATAGCAGCATTTGGCTAGTTGCTATATCCCAGAAACAGTTTTGATTGACACATTATATTTTTTTAATGATAGCCACTATAATACCATGCTTAGGTCCTTCATTTTTAAAGTTTCTCAATAGCTCGTGTAGAATTGCATTTCTCTCTTCAGACATCAAATTGTGTTTCTTCCCCATAGCTCTAGGAAAAAAAAAAAAGAAAATGACTCCATATATGTAGTATCAAAATTCTATTTTATAGAAGGTAACATGTTAAAAACCACTCTTCCCGCCTCCATCTCAATCTGATGCAAATTTATAAATCGGGTAATCATTTCGATACAGAGGGAGTAGTTTTTGAAATACAAGAATGGATATAGAATCTCCTCAACTTATATAAATTTGATTTTACAGAAAAAGTTTTGCATGTGTAAAAGATTCTAAAATTCATTTTAACACATTGTCAGCTACACCATAGCAAAGCAGGCATACAGTTTTCTACAGTCAACTTTGTCTATTTTTAAGATGAGCAAAAGAATTCTCAGTTAAATTATTTCTATTTATGATATGTGCTTGGCTCTTTGTTGCATACACTATCAATTATAGCAGGAGACTTATTTTTATAGATTTTTGTGTAATTGTTTCCATCCTGAGAACAAATGTTCCAAGTTTTATTTATTTTTTAAGAAATAAACCACCTACTATAAAGAATAAACATTAGCATTAATTAGACTAAAGTATTTTAATTTTAAAATATATTAGTACAGAAAAATATATTTAACTGTACTTTGTGGCCCTCTTTATATGGTTGAAAATGTTTTTGTATTAATTTATTTTAAAAATTAACTTAGCTTAATTAGTGCTGATGATAGTCTATATTTTCATTTATCTATAAAGTATAATCTTTCTCTAGAAATAAAGAAACCAGTATCGTTTTCTTACTAATTATTATTATTATTATTCATGGTACAGCAATATGTGCACGGAGTAACTCCAGGGCAAAGCGGCAGAACAGACTCGAGTCAAGACATGACTACTTGTAAAACAGACAGTTAGTTAACAATTAAGTATCAGTGCTGAGAAACTTTCTTACTATATTGCATGTATTGAGTAGTGATGTGTGTATGAATTGTGAGTAGTATGTTCTCTTTACTCTGAGTAGTGAGTATTTGTGTGTGTGAATCGGTTTCATGTTGTGATATTTGTTGTGCTCCTAGTTTTTTCAGTGTGTAAATTGGTTTCATGTTGTGATATTTGTTGTGCTACCTGAGTTTGAATGTTTTCTAATGTACTGTGTGGTATGAGGTTTCTGTGGATGATGGTTTTTTTGATCTGCTATGCATTCTGTAACTGTGATGTTTGGGTATCTGCTTGTGAATTTATCATAGAGTTCCCTTCTGTACTCGTGTATGTCAGTTTCTAATTTTGTAATTGTGTAGTAAGTACGCATGATGAATTCGTGTAATTGTGTAGTATGTACACATGATGAATTCGTTCATGTCAGTTGTTCTAATTTTGTATAGTATGTATGCATGATGAATTCGTTCATCTCTGTTGTCCATTTCATGTCCCTTCTGTACCCTATAAGTCAGTTTCTAATTTTGTAATTGTGTATTAAACGCATGATGAATTCATTCATGTCAATTGTCCATTTCATGCATTGGCGTGGTTCCCTTCTGTACCCTGTAATGTTAGTTTCTAATTTTGTGATTGTGTATTATGTACTCATGTCAGTTGTCCATTTCATGCATTGGCATGGTTTTCCAGCCTTGGTTGTCTCTCGTTGAGTTTGTAGGGAAACACTTTGACTGGTTGGGCTCTGATGTGGTGACCTGTTTCCTACTGTGGGTATGTGTATTGCAGTAGCCAGGTTTGGTTGGTGCTGCTTTCACCACTAGTGGCCAAGAGTGACTATAGTAAACTTTCTGAATGTGAGCCTCTGCCTAATTCACAGACGCAGGCTTTGTTAACCCGGGTGATGTCCGAGCCGGTATGCTTTCGTTTTCTACTTTGTATCATTGCATAATAAAACACCACTAAGGTGGGAACACCTGCTAGCATTTAGTTGATCAAAATGGAATAGCCTTTCTAGCCCAGGGTGACCCTTCTAGAAAAAGATTTGACTTGCATTGCCTATTCTGCCCATGTACACCTCTCTGCCCCTTTGATGCAGCTTAGCAGGATTCAGGAGGGGTTATTATTATTATTATTATTATTGTGTAGATGAGATTGGTGTTTTAGAAGATAACAGAATTTTAAAAATTGTACAAAAAATCTTTGAAGATTTTGTCATTAGGTAGATTAATCATATTCTAATAATCTGATTAAAGGAAACTGCACAATAATTGATTTCTAAAAAATAATATATTTTTTTTGAATGAACAATTATTTTTTAGTGAAATATGTAATCATTTATCTTCATATTGTTAAAATTTCAAAACATTGCAACAAACCATAAATTTTCTTCTGCTTTGCATAAATTTTATAAAATCTTAAAAAAGCATTTGTTGGCATTGCCCTCATTTTAATTATGCTTCAAAATTAAAATTTAATATACAATGCAATATTGTATATTAAATTTATGCATTAAAGTATAGAAGATGTGGAATTGGCACAATTATTTTCAACAAATAAAAAATACTCAGATGTTATCTGCAATATGTACAGCATTCTTACTTCATACTGAGTGCAGTAACTGAATGACATACTATACTGATACTAAAGAAAAAGAATATTTCTATAAAGAATAAAAGGTGTAATGATATGAATGTCTCTTCTGCTAGTCACCACATTGATGATTGTAAAGCTGAGCCAAGTAATTTATCATTATAAATTTAATAAATTAAATGTTGGCTGTGTGGAAAAGTAATTGCTTATCACCCTGCAAGGTGGTAAACTGTAGTAAGGATCTCTATTCAAATTCCAGTATTACATCTCCTATTTTTCAGGCGGTTCCATGCCCAAGCTGTTAAAGTCATTCTTCAATCTTCCATTTAACACTATCATCCTGTGTTAACTGAAAATTCCGTTTCCAGTTAACAGTAAAACTGTTCCCATCACAGGTTGGCCATCTTAATTGTTAGCCAGACTGAGATAGGATCTAAAAGTTTTGCTTACTTGAAACTAACTTAACCAGATAAATAAGAAAACAATATACCATAATCAGAAAAGAATAAATAATAATTATTTTAATTTAATATAACTGTTGTTCAATGAAATTTTCATTATGTTGCATTATGTTATACAGGGTGTCCCACATAAAACCAGTACCCTTCACATTTCCTATCAGGATACTTCGCTTGAAACATTTCTTTACATTCCTTGATGGAGCCTGTCTTTATGTAAAATTCCACAATATCAATTCGCTGTTCTAATGCAAACTGCTCCATTTCTGTCACAAATGTACCTTGTTACCACAAGCACTGATTCAACACATTGCAACAACTCAACAATATGAGTTTCTCACAACAACTGACGCACGAACACACAGCTGCACTCAACTTTCCGATAAAATGCAATGTAACCAACTTTCGAGACAGTGTTGCCACTTCACAAGCAATTTGACTAGAGATGATTAACCGGTAAGTGAGGCATACGGGTTTTATGTGGGACACCCTGTATTTGGTTACACTAACAGTATTAAGGAAATATAAGGAATACAATTTTATCAGTTTCATAAAGATCATGAATAAATATCAAGGCAAATAGATTTCATTTGTACTTATGTCTTGTGACACCACAAATATATATGCACAAATGAAGTGGGAACAGTAACAGAACCACATAATATAATATGCTTACAAAGGAAAAATAATTCCCTGAATGATACAAATGCAGAATTTTACAGCTCAAAGAAAAATATGTCTTAATTCTTTTATTATGTAACTTTGAAAAAAATCTAACTGAAATGATTCAAAGTGAGGTCTGGGTGAATTGAAATTGTCAATTTTTTATGAATTTTAAACTCAAAACTTAATATAGGTCAACCCTGATTTACGAGATCCTGATTTTATGAGGAAATATAATTTGTACCAAAAATTAAACTTATGATCTTTATTCCATTTTTGCAAGAAATTTATAATGAATGAATGTTTTAAAAGTTGATTACAACATTCCTTTTTAACAAACATAACTGATATCAATATCATGTATCCTGTTTTATACCATTTTAAAAGTTGATTACAACATTCCTTTTTAACAAACATAACTGATATCAATATCATGTATCCTGTTTTACCTGTAACACTCATACATACCTAAACACATCTACACACACCCACACAAACATAAACACACAAATATAAAGTCAAACCCTGATAAGATGCCACCGTTAAGCCCTTACTGACTGCCAAGAAATTTGGCAGAACATATCTTCACTATGTTAATGGATTAAGCAAACCTCGATAAGATGCCATCCTCCAGTAGAAACGTCTAAACAGATATTCATTTAGGTATTGTATTTGTTCTCGTTAATCTGCCAAGGGCATGTAAAGTGACTTACATCCCAAAGTTCATCAGTATTGTATATACAGTATTAAAAGCTCTCTGAATTCATTTGTAACCAGTGGGTGGGAAAAATGTAGTAAACAGTTAATAATGTGTGTCTCTAAGCCTGTCCACACCTGGTTTAAAGATAGTAAGAACCGGATTGTTTCCATCGTTTATTGCATACTGAGCAAATAAGGATATGTGCAATAAGCTGTGTACATTGTGTTTTATAGAGAACTCAAAAAGTACGGTAAACTGTGTACATTGTTTTTTACAGAGAACTCAAAGTAGATAATCAGAACAGCAGATGGACATGTTTTCTATATAGTACTGTACATATATTGTTCCTATACTATTCTCCAAAATAGACAGTTTTTTAGAAATGTTAAGTTTGAATGCTAAATACAAAAATGTACTGTATTTTATTAATTTAATAAATTCAGAGTTCATTTTCATTTCTATACTACGTGTGTTTTCGATAAACCACCAACCCCGATTAGCTGCCAAAATCGTTGCTGAATGGATGGTGGCATCTTATCAGGGTTTGACTGTATATATATTTAGCTGATATTGAATCTTGATCCTCTAGATCCAGGGTCAGCAACACGGTGCCTGCAAGCACCAGGATGCTCGTAAAGCAATTTTTAAGTGCCTGCCATTCAGATATCTGAAATCTAAATTTTAGATATCTGAACAACAAACACTTGTAGTTGTAATGAAAAATTTAATAAAAATTCTTAACAATTATGCACTTTGATTTTATCTGCATTTTAACAATTGTATGAATTGTACAATTAAACTTTTGACAAAAACTGAATCTTAGCAACATCTATATAAGACTAGATAACTAGATGAATCAATTTTTGACTACTAGAGACATCTAATGCCACATATAGTTACCTATTTTCTGTCCCCACTATCTTCATATACTCTGTCCAGCCACTGTGTGCTACAGTGCCTGCCAAACTTCCACATTTCTGAAATATGCCCTGCTAATAAAAAAGGTTGCCAATGGCTGCTTTAGATTATAAGCTAACAGTTTATTATATGGTCATTCAGTAGAAAAATAATTTTTATTTTTCCATAAACGTTACAAAATGGCTAATAAAAAAGGTTGCCAACGGCTGCTTTAGATTATAAGCTAACAGTTTATTATATGACCATTCAGTAGAAAAATAATTTTTATTTTTCCATAAACGTTACAAAATGACATTTTCATGCAGTTCAAATGATTTGATGTTACGTTTTCTTTGTTTTTTAATAAAGCATGCAATACTATATCATTTGCTTTTAAATTAATGCTTATACTGAATTATTGTGGTTAATGTTTTCTTGTAAAGAATATTTTATTAAATTGCTAAACAACAGATATCAACTTTTGGAGACATTTTATCTCCAGTTTCTATGCTGCTTTCTAACCAAAGACTATTAAACAGTTTGTCATTAACTATGACTTTATTCCTCTTTCCAACCAATGATTATTTTAAACAGCAAGGCATTCTACTGCTCATCAAGGCCACTCATAACCCTGGTGGGGTCAACTATAATGTTGAAGAATAAGTTCAATATGCTAGGCCTGGACTCTTCCTGAAAAATCTGGAGGTGTGGGATCCTGAATTGAATCTGCATCCTCCAAGGTTGTAAGTGATTGTAATATCATTTGCAGTCTTGAAAGACAAGAATGATAAACTGGATCCAGATTTCTCTAAAGATATATATTGATATATTGAATAGGATCTGGCCTTGAATCTGGATATTCCAATTGATAAATAAATGACAAGCTTCTTTGTGAAAATAGCTTTTATAATATTTCCATACTGGCAACTAGTTTATTAGGTTTCTTTTTTTAAGAAAACTCATGTTTAGATTGTTCTGTAATTAATGTTAATTTTTATAAAAGTTATTTTGATGTTTAGATGGTATTTCAACATATTTGAGAAGAAAATTTTTTTGGGATCATTATAATTTTTTTTGTAACAAGTCAAAAAGTGGTAATTTTAGACTTTAATTTATGAGAAATTCTCATAAATCAGAATTCAGAAACATTCTCAAACTGGGATTAAAAGGTATATTACTATAGTTATATTATGATTATGCATAATTTTTTTCTTTTTTTAATTTCAAAAATATTCTAACTGTATTTAAAATTAAATATATAATAAAATTTTAAGCTTATAAATTACTTTATTGAAAAATAACTTATATGAAATTTGATTTAAATAATGCTAACAGGAACACATACTACTGCATGCATACACGCATTCATGCACATGTGCGCAAGCACATGCACACACACATATTAAAATACTACAGTATGTAATAGATTTTTTAAATTATTATAAAAATAAATAAATATAAAATTAATATAGAAAATAATAGTATATAAAGTAAATTTCAAATACAAAAGGATAATTGTAAACTCCTAAAACTTCTCTCTAATTGATACAACAACTAAGTTAATATGCATATATATTTAATATTTAGCAGCAGACTGTGATTTAGCAGAAAAATTCATTCTGACCTGAGACAAACATTTATTTTCTTGTCTTATTAAAGGGAATTATATTTGCATTTTATTATGTTTAAATTCCTTATTTTATATTCATTAAGTTTGATAACTTTTCAGAGGGAAAATTTTGACAACTTATTACTAATTCTATGATAATACTTTAACAATACTTATACATTGTTGATAGTAAACTATCATTAGCAAATTATCATATGTAACACTAAAATTAATAATGCATCACACAATATAATATATTATATATATGTATATATATATATATATATTTTTATTAGTTTCTGACATATAGATAAAATATATATATATATATATATATAGTTATTAGTTTCTGACATATAGATAACTTTATGTATGGTATGCGTAGTTTATGTAATTAATTTAAGATATTTTATAATTTATACAAAAATAACTTATATGAAATTTGATTTAAATAATGCTAACAGGAACACATACTACTGCATACATACACGCATTCATGCACATGTGCGCACGCACATGCACACACACGTATTAAAATACTACAGTATGTAATATGTATGTATGTATGTATGTATGTGCGTGTATTGCATACTGCAGTATTTTAATATAAAATAATATAATATGTAGATATTCACAATGCCATAAAATATATATAAAAAGTATCATATGAAAATTGACTTCTATAAAATCTCTGTTTACAAAAAAATTAATTCTGAAACAAATTATTTTTACATAAAACAAAATATGCTTTTATTTATTATGATATTTGATCTTTAAATCAAATTAAATAGAATTTTTGTATTATTTTAATTTCACTTGTTATTTTAGTTGGCATATGTCATCTGGTGGAACACAGTATAATGCAGTCCCTCCTACATATGATTCTCCAAGATCACAAGGAAGAAATTTATCAAAGGGAGCACAATATAATGCAGTTGCTCCAACATATGATTCTCCAAGATCACAAGGAAGAAATTCACATTGGGGAATGGAATACAATACAGTAGCTCCTACATATGATTCTTCAAGATCACAGGAAAGAAATCAATATATGAATAATTCAAGATCTCATGCATATTATGGAGAAGATGAAACTTCTTATACTTCAGGTACAATATAAAATTTATGATTTATATGGTGTTTTAATAATAACAATTCTCAATTCAAATACTAATATATTGAGTTCCTTGAAATTAACTAAAAATTAAATTGAGGTGTTTCTGGAAACACAAGGAAATATTGTATATATAAATAATTATTATAAAAATGAATTAAAAGCAATAGGAACAAGATACTGAATAGAATTATTATACATCCATATTTAATGATAAAAGTTGATATATATCTTCATTGAATCTATGCATGCATATTTGGATAGCTGTGTTTTATGGATTTGGTATAATTAATATTTTTTTCTTAATGAGGATTTTTTATAAACTATAAGAATAAAAATTAACAGTATTTTTTAAATATACATATTGTTCAGACTTAAAATAAAAATGATAATTTTTAATATAAATCATCATTTTTATTTTCAGTTTGCTTAATATACATATAAAGCAAATATAAAATCTATAAATGTATAAAATATAGATTTTATTATATAAGTTTACATTAAACAATGCAGAAATATCATTTGTCCATATATTTTATTTATTATAGCATTTGAAATCAATTGGTTGAACGGATTATGGCACGTCGCCACGATGATGTCATGGTGGCAATACTATTTTCTCATTGTGACGCATTGTTATGCCATCAAATTGTTACGTCACTATTGTCATATAACTCTGTATTTAGAATCCACTGGTTTTTGTGTGAAATTTTACCATTAACTTTACCACTTAATTTAACAAGCATAGTATATCTGGATGACGTCATCACAGAGCGATCTGATATCTCCTATTGTTACGTCGTCGTCGTGACATCATAACAGACATAAGTAAAACTAAAACTTTCATAAAGATCTCAAAAGATGCTTTTAGCACAAAACATTCAATTACTCGTATATAGGTTCTTTCACTATATCCGCATTTATTAATAACAATTATAAATGAAATTTAATAATGGGATAACGGTAATATAATACTTGTTATCAAATTTATAAAAAGTTAGAAAGTTTAATTCTCCGAATGTTTATAGCATTTATCACTTAAATAAATCATAATTTTAAATGTTTGTTAGAATTTTAATTTCGTTGGACTTCTGTTCCAAGTTTTTAAATCGTTATATCATTGTTTAAACAAGAAGTTCCAGAACGAAATAAAATTGCCTATTTTCCAAAGGTTCATTTATTTAACATTTGAAATCCATTAGCTTTGTATGCCCAATTTTAACATTAATTTTGTCGATATAGATGCATGATGACGCCATCGTGACGACAAGCATCAAGACGTCATAAATTAATGCTTTTATGACATCATCCATTGTGGATTTCAAAATTTCAGTGGCGAGCATTTATACGGTTTAAATTCCAAAATATAATCTTTTAATTAATACTATTTATAACACCACAGAATTCGATAACACATACTTTATACTTTAGTTTCAAAAAGTCATTTCTTATGGTAACTGTCATTTAAGATATTGACACTTTTGCTACTAATTAAAAATTTTAGTTTGTGAATTTATAGATTATATTAGTATGAATTAAGATGCCAAATCAAATAGGATACTTTTGGCGGCGGCCGTTTTTAGAGTCTTCGCTGACCAATACATGGTGGACTCATCCGGAAGTTGGAGGAGTGCTATTCAACGGACCGAGCACAAACTCCATGGCTTTTTATAGACTGTGGATAAATTTACAATAAACCATGCAGAAGCATCATTTGTGTATGTATAGCATTTGGAATGAATTTGTTCGGATACATCACATCGTCGCGATGATATAGTGACGTCGTCGAGATATCACCATCCATAGCATTTGTGATTCCATCCATTGTTCCGTTACGAAGACATCATATAACTGATTATAGCATTTAGAATTCATTGGTTTGTGTTCAATTCTACCATTTGATTTAATCTAAGTATTATGTCACGATAATGTTCTCATAGCGGAAACGTGACGTCGGTTATCTTACATCATCGTGATGTCATACGATTAAATTGTTTTATGAAGTCATCCATTGCTACTTTACCAGTGTCACGTCGATGTCGCTATGACGTCAAGCCGAATTCGGACATTGCTCTGAAGAATTTAAAATGTCATTTCCATCCCAGAGATATCTCGACCAAGAGTAGCCTAAGTTACCTGAAAGAGTGCAGGAAACCTCTACGCAAAGTTTGGTCGTAAGGGATCAAATGGCGCGGAAGCCTTTGCGGAACATACATACAAATATTCGACTGATGTCGTCGCTTGATGACATCATCGTGACGTGACATCACAATAACGACATTATTGTTACGTCATCGCGGCGTCACACGATTATTTGTGCCATCAATTATACGTCACGATGACATAAGTAGCTTGTGACATCACCCTAAATTCGAACAAAATTTTGAAGGATTTATATAGGGTATTATTGCCAACCCAATATTCTTCTGCCCCTGAACGCATTTCGGAATTTCATAATTTTCTGGAGAATCTGAAATTAATCCATAACTTCCATGCAAAATTTCAAGTTCCTAGCATGTCTAGAAGTGCCCAAACAATTCGTGCGGAATTCACAAATATATATACAGTCCATTACATCTGTCGTTTATAATATAGATTATGCAGACTGAAAATAAAATGATACATAATGAAAAATTACATATCATTTTTATTTTCAATTTGTATGATAAGTATATAAAGCAAATAGTGTGCATAAATAAAACTCATATAAAAAAATAACATTAAATAAAAATGATTTATTAAAAATAATTTTTATTAAATTACTTTTATGTTCAATTGTTTGAAGAAGTTGAGATTTATGTAAAATTTAAATCAAAAGTACAATTTATATGAAAAATTATTGATTGAAATTATCTATTATTTTGAAAGTTTGTTTTTATAATTATTTCTTAAATTTAATTACATCATTAAAGTTTATAAATTTCTATTTTGTAAAATAATTTTATCCTAACATTTCTATAAAGAAAAATTTTAATTCATGATTTTATAAAAATAAAAAACTTAAACATAATCTCAAATGTATTTCCTTATTGTTCTATCATGTTAGTTTCCATTTATGAATTTTTCTTTTATTTAATAAAGGACAAGATTGCTTTCAATTTGAACAAAATGGACATACAGTGCTGAGCTGCAATATGAGGAGAGAGACATATCAAGGTTCTCAGGCACAGCTGGATTTAAGTTTAAATCTTCAATTAATTCAAGCAGTGGAATCCAGAGCAGGACGTTTGGGACAAAAAATGGCAACCAAAGTAGTGGAACAGTGCCAGAGGTCTTAAGATTATTTTCATGCATGATCAATTTCATAAATCTGCATTGGACAAACTGATTCCTTTATGTACATTTCACATGATTTAGAGAAAAGAAATAAAATTTATTAAAATGAAAATCTTCAGAACAAGTTTTATTTTGAAAGTATTTTCATAATTTGCTCCATAACAGGTTTTTGAGTCATTGTGTGAGTTATATGAATAAATACACCGAATACAGTGGTACCTTGGTTAACGACGGTAATCTGTTCCAGGATTACAGTGGTACCTTGGTTAATGACGGTAATCCGTTCCAGGATTACCATTGTTATCCAAAGCACGATTCCCCATAGGATTTAATTGAAAATTGATTAATTCGTTCCAGGCTCCTTCCCACGATTTTCCCATAGGATTTAATTGAAAATTGATTAATTCGTTCCGGCTCCTTCCACAACCATAGTAAATATTAAAAATGCAGATAAAACGCATTTAAAATGTCCTAAAAATATTTTTCCATATTTGCTATAAAAAATTAACATTAATGAAATGAATTGTTCACGAAAACTGTTTTTAATTATCAATCTTCATGTTCACTTTGGAGTTTTTTGACAAACGAACCCGTAAATACTGATTAGCGTCTTATAGATTCAACGATTATTATACAGTATAGATAAGATTTGATTTTGTCTTTTGATGGCGAATTACATAATCAGGAGTCGTTAACCAAGACATTTTTTTCTTTCAAAAACTCGTCATTAACCAAAGCCGTCGTTAACCATGGTACCACTGTATAATAAAATCTTTAATTAAAAAATATATTTTCGAATAAAAATTGAATTTTTGTATAAATTGTTTTTTGTATACTATAAAAAATTGAATATTAAAATAAAATTTTTTGTCATGTGGCCACAGGAAAATTTTTCTTGTAAAATGCTGGACTGGACTGTTTGTTTTTATATTGTTTTGAATATATATTATATATTTTTATACTTTTCATTTATTACAAATTTTCTAATTGTATGGGGAGTAATTAATGTATAGAGAAGAAAAATTTACTATAATTTTAAATAATTTTTAGAAAAACTTTTTTCATAGTTAAAAGTTAATATAAATCAGTTTTGAATTATAAGCATTTGTAATCCCATTCCTAGAAAGTTAAATATTTCTAAAATTTTAAAATTGTTAAAGAAACAAAAATTTTTAGAAATTATGATTACCATTTAATTTTGCAGGAAATACAAAGGAGATTAAAGTTGTTAGAAGAATCACAGAATAATGTAACATCTGTTGTTCAAGATATTCAATTCCAAATAAATTTTAAAGATTGTAACAATAGGGCTACAAGCTTGCCAACTTTAATGCCTTCTGGAGATTTAAATTCAAATGTGAAATCTGGCAAAAAAGAATTGCCAAATTCATTTACAGCTATGCTTTCGGATCAATTATTAGATGAAAAGTGCTTTAAGGAAGAAATACAGATAAAAGATAATAGTTATGAGAAAAACAATATACTGGAAGAGCTTACTAATTTGAGAGAGAATGGAATATTATCTCAATCATTACACAAAAAGAATGATGATAAACTTATTTTAGATTGTGATAAACAAGATAGTGGTTTGGAATCTGATCATGGACAAGGAGTCAATCTCCAAACGGATTCAAAAAATATATTACCTGATAGTTTCAATGAAAACAAGAAAGATCAAGATGAATTATTAGTGCTCTTAGATATTATAAAAGAGAGAGGAATATCTTTAAGACAAGAAGTGGATGATTTGAAGGAATTAACAAGATCTGATATTGATTTAAACTCTCTTCCTGTAGATGTTGAAGTTGAAAAAGAAATGGAAAGATTGCATACTGAAAAAGAAAGTTTACAACAACTCATTGAAGAAGTAGAAGATGAAAAACTATCAATGAAGAATAAATTAGTTTTTTTAGAGATGGCAAGTCAGGAATTAAAAGAAGAAAATAAAAAATTGATAGATAATTTAGAATTGGCTTTATCTGAAAAGCAACAATTAGAAATGAAAATCCATAGTCTTCATATGCAGTTTGTAAAAGGAACGAGTACTCCAAAAGCAGATAGTTGGCCACCATTAAGATTTAAAAATTCTGAAAGACCAAAAAAATTGGATAAAGAGAGCAGTCATCTCAAAATCTCTCATATTCTTAATGAAACCAATATGCTAGAACTACAAAGGAAATTGCTTTTGTATCTAATGGAAAATGAAGTGCTTTATGCTAAATTATGGCATGCCGAGCAGTCTCTCACATCCCGTACATCGGAGTGGAAGAAAAAAGAAGTCAATTTGCATTCTCGTATTCGGCACTTGGCTGCTGCAAAGGATGAACTGCAAATTAAATTAGGTGAAAATAATTTAGAATTGACTGCAGCTCAAGCAAAAGTCCAAATGTTAGAGAAAGTTCTTGGAGCTGTTACACAAGATTCTAGAGATATTTTTGATATGATATCTACAAACAAATCATCAGTTAAAGATTTATATAGTTTACCTTTAGTTTTAAGAGATGGAACAGGAAAAAAGTGTGATCACTTATGCAGGGAAATTAAGCCATTTAGTGATCAAAGTACATATGTTGATATTACTTTAATTCAGTCGGATAAATGCCAAGAATTAAATACCGATAGAAAAAATTATACTTTACAATATACTGTTGCTAGCACAATGGAAGGTAAGGAACCTCGTTCATCAACCCCTTTTCCTACAGAAAATGGATGGGGAAGTGGCACCACTAATTCAACTTTGATAACCTTTAATGATATTAATGCTGAAATGTCGCTTAGTAAAATGTCTGATGCAACTGAATTATCAGTTACAGAGAGCGATTTTACACCAATAATGTCAGATCAGCAGTTATCAAGAACAGTTACTCATACTGAGAATAATTTAAAAAGTAGTCTTTCTGAATTAAGTGATGTAAATGCATCTTCTTCCATATGGGAAGATAATATCAAAATTAACTCTTCTGTTATGCAAAATGGCCATCTGATTTCATCCATAAATGGTTCTGCAAATTCAAGTATTGTCAACACTTCTTTGTGCCAAACTGATGATCAGTTTCAAAGCAATGAGAAAATTAATCCAAAAGAAGGTAAACAGTCTTTGGGTATTAATGTAGGATATGATTTTGGTATGCATTTGAAGAATTCTGCAGACATTCGCCAACAAATTCAAGATATTTTAGATCATATTACTGGAATTACAGCTGCCGATGAAGCACTGGTGTAATTTAAAGAAAAATTTAATTTATTTATAATTTTTAGAAATTTTAAAATTTCAGAACAAGGAATTTTAAGAAAGTGAGTTGTATAAATTTTATTTATTTTTAAAAAATTTTATTGTACAGGAAATTTTATTTGCGTACTTCTTAGAATATTTCTTCCTAGCTACAATTACGTTTAAATTTTTAGAAAAACTGTGATATAATATAGGTGCAAAAACTCTTTAAAATTTATGCCACTCTATTTTTTTAAATTACTATTTTATGTAATGATATAAAAATGAGCCATTTTAAAATTTTATTTTTATCTCAATATTAATGTGATCTGGTCTTATTAAAACCAAAGAGTATTTGTGTGTGCACATATTTGTATATAGGCCAAAATATATATATATATATGTATTTTAAAATATATTATTTATATTGATGCACTTATCAATAAAAAAAAACAAGATGATTTTTTTTTGAATGGTCAACTTTATTTCATCTTCATACATGATGATGATTATCATCTTTAAAATGCATACTTTCGGTCAATTTAATATTGACTCATTAACACACAGAGCATTTGGTGACATTTGTAAAATTGTTTCAAAGAAAGTTAAACATTTGGTTAATATCATATAAATGCAAATTAGTGTTTCTAAAAATGAAACCATAAAGATTTTTCTTTTAAACTTATTTCTGTTTGTACATTACTTATAAAAGTTGACTCTTCTCAGTTTATTACAATTTAATATACTATGTTTTTATTGAACTAGACATCTACACTAATGACTTTTGTGACCTTTTTAGTTTGGGCATTCCCATCTAGGGAATTTAAATAATGACAATCTAAATAGTTATGACATCTAAACAGTTTGACATTTTTTTTTTTTTTTTTTTAAGCTTCATTTCTTGATGGTTTCAAACTGCCTACAAATAATGCAAAATTTGTAGCTGTACATGACGGAATAATGGATCTTGTGAAAATTTAAAACATTTAATTCCTATTTCTAACAGATCTACAGATAGTAAAATTGAATGAACTGACAAAAAAAAAAAACAAAAAAGAAGAGAGGTCTGCATAGAAATGTAGTTAGATTTTTCTTTTTTATATTATTTTTAATTGCACTGCATCTATACAGACCTCTGACAATTAGATTATTTATACATATTTGATCACTACAAAAATCTGTACAGAAACTCTATAGCTGTCAACTGAATTCAAGTGCATAAATGCACATTTACACAAACACAGAACCAACACTATTATTGGACCAATAGCAAAATGTCTGACAGGCAATAAAGAGCCTGAATAAGGAGAGATCTGTACATGTCCTATACAACTTGGGTTGGCAGACTAGATGTGGCACCATAAGCCAGGAAGAAGTTGCAAGGAAAACCATTTAAGACCAAATGAATAATAAAATTGTACAATTGTGAATGAAGATAAAAATGAATAGTCAAGAGAATTATGGTTTAGCAGAATTACAAATTCCTTCTGCTTTATAAACAGGATTTTTAAGTTATGATGAATATGTTACTGGCTACTTCTCACAAAATCAAATGTGATTTTTTTTTTTTGTTTTTTTTTTTAACTGCTTTGATTATGTCTGTTTTATTCATGGTGATTTTACCCATACCATGTTGCGAGGATGGACAAGATTACCAATTTCACAATTAACAGTTAATGTCTTTCCATTGACAACAAAAATAGCCTCATTGGCTGTAGTAACCATATATGTACCGAATATTCCAGCACTTTTTATTGGTCTGTTGGTGTTACCCCACATGGCTAAACGTGGTTCCATTGCACGGCCCACGCTAGTTATCATCTCCACTTTTCCGTCGGCCAGATTAACAAATAATATGTCTTCCTTGACAGATGAGCTGGCATAAAGATCATAACTGTGTGTAGTTCTTGAAGGGAAAAATGTTATATCGCTGATTTGCAAAGTAGTTTTGACATCAAATAAGAATTTTAAACCTGAAAAATAAAATAAAATAAATGATTTGAGAAATGCTAAATCTATTAAAATATTTGTTTGTATTATATTGAAGCAATTATTTCTCCTTACCATATTCTGTAATCTCTTGGACAACAATAACAACACTAGTATTACTTCTCTCTAATGTTACTGCATATCTAGAATCTGGAGAAACTCTAGGTTGTCCAAATAAATTAGTTTTATGTTGCAGTACCATGTCAGTTAAATAATCTAAAACAATTTGTCCTGTTGGTTTGTTTGTTATAGGTTCTACACATTCCAATAATGATTATTTGCGGATAAGAGCAGTTTCACGAGAGGTTTTTCATTCTAATTTTATATAGTATAGACATGCTTAATGATGATATTTGATTCTTTTTAAAAGTTTTTACTTTTATCCTGACAAAGATATTAAAATAATTAATAGTCATCATCTTAGTTTGTATTTTACATCTCATTATTCCTTTAAGTTAATATTGTCCTTGAGTATTTAAATAGAAATGGAAAAAGATAGGTTTAATATTTTCAAATGCACAATAATTGTAGAATTTTTAGTAGTATTTTTAAATAGGAAAAGGGCAATATTATCTATTCCCCTATCTTTCCATTTCTATTTAAATACTCAAGGACAATATTAACTTAAAGGAATAATGAGATGTAAAATACAAACTAAGATGATGACTAGTAATTATTTTAATATCTTTGTCAGGATAAAAGTAAAAACTTTTAAAAAGAATCAAATATCATCATTAAGCATGTCTATACTATATAAAATTAGAATGAAAAACCTCTCGTGAAACTGCTCTTATCCGCAAATAATCATTGACACACTAAAGCAGTCCTAAAAGTTTTAAAAGAATAACGTTTCGGCAATTTCTTGCCAACTCACAATTTTGAGTTGAGGATGGCAAGAAATTGCCGAAAACGTTACTCAGAATAAAATCTTTTAAAACTTTTTAGGACTGCTTTGTAGTGCTTTAGTGTGTTAATGAATGTAATACATCTAACATCTAAATTTATATTTATTTATTATCTTATTATTTGAAAACACACTAACTGAAATACAAAGATTAATAGCAATATCTGCAATATTATTTTTGAAGTACAGTAATACCTTATTTTAACATTACCCCGGTTAAATTTTAAATATTTTTTCAAACCTTTGTATTATCTATGTAATTCTAAGTTATATATTAAATGGATTTTGTAAAATGTAATAATTTGTATTTTTTTTTTTTCACCAATCCCATATTTTTGCAAAGACGTACCCCATTTAATAATATGAAAATTTGGAACGCATCCTTTGTTAAGCGGGATATTACTGTATATCACATTCTTATCCACATGATAGGGGACAACCATTCAGATTACCAAATATGTTTATATTTTTGTTGTTAGAATAACTGTATTTTTAATAAATATTTTGGCAATAAAAATTATTATGCTGAGAAAGTTTGATTTAAAGCATTGCCTTAATTATAATACAAATATCCTCATTTCATATATATTTATTAGTACTGATTTTTCTTGTTTAATAAATTGAAAATAACAAAATACTGGTATTGAAATTTTGACTTGAGTCTATCCAGATTTTGAGTTGAATAAATTATTGATGTGGAATGGAAGACAGTAAAATAAAAGATAGCATGCTTTCCTTTAAATTGAGAATCTTGCTGAATGATTATGCAACATCATTTGATCCCTTTAAGTTGAAGGGGGAGAGAGGATTAGGTTAGTCAGCCATGAGATTTTTGTGAAATGGAAGGCCATGTTTCTGCAAGCATGGCCCTCCATTTTATCTGGGCCCCTTGATAAAAGTAAAATATGAGCCCTTTTAAAATTATTTATTATTATTATTAGATTGCAAAAACAAACAAACAACTTTTAAACTTGTCTACTTATATCTGTTAAAATCTATTCAATGTATACACTTAAACTATAATTACAAAATATAAATTGAATATCATCGTAAAAATTAGAAATACAGTACAATATTAATACAAATAGTTTTTTTTAATATAAAGTAGGTGTGATAATTTATATCAATTTCTATAAAAGTATGCACACATTTTTGTGCATTTTTTTTTATGAAAATAATACATACATTTACCGATCAAAATTATTGAAAACATTAATCTTGGGAATAATGATATAATAAGTTTAACTTTTTGGGGATATGAAATCCCCGAGTTTACTATAAATTTATACTTTGGCAAAGTCAATGGAATATTTTTACAAACAATTGAAACTATATTAAATATTTAACATTGGCTATTAGTAAACTATCTTCATAGTACTTTGGATCAAAAAACAAATTTATTAGTATTGTGGTGCTTTGAACAAGGTGTTTATAAATAATTTCATATTATTGAAGAGACATTTGCCAAAAAAAAAAAGAATTTTCACAAAAATGTGCATAATTTTATCGAAATTGACACAGTTTATAATAGAATTTTGTTTATAAATTACCATACCTAGTTTATATTAAAAAAAAATATATATATATATATATCCATATTCAGTAGAATTTTGTACTGTATTTCTAATTTTTACAATAATAACTATACATATTATACTTATTCAATTTATAATCAGTTTTAATTAACTTAAAATGTAAAAACTAAAAATAATAAAAGTAAAATATGAGCCCTTTTAATCTAGGAGTCCAAATAAATCTTAATATGCCTTCAGAATAAGAATTTAAAATTAAGTAATCAAGCTTACAACAAACATTACCAAATAAACGACATAATTGCTAAATATTCTATCTGCTAAATTACTTTTCTTCAAACATAAAAGTGAATATGGTCTTTTCATTGCTGATCTCATCAAACTATTTAATGAGTTTAAGTATATTTTGCAAACAACAATATATAATTTTGATGTCATTTGTAAATGTAAAAAAAACTTTCTTCTAAATTTGGATTAAATCCTCCTGTTTCTTACGCTTCACTCCATCGTATCCTAATTAATAATAGAACGAATCATAAGAGGCAGGATGATATTGCGCTATTCCATTAAAGAAACATCAAAAATTTATTCTCTAACTACATTCATATACTTAATGGCAAGATTTGCATTTTAACATTGAAAACAGTTGTTATTTTATACTAGATAAAAATGGATTTATTCAACTTTGCACGAATTCAGACTGAATAATAAATCAAAACTGACTTACCTAAGGACGAAAAATCAGCACTTTTCGGTGCACAATTGTAAGGAGTTAAATCGACTGTTTTACTGTATTTCATTCCTTGTAAATCCAATTTGTACATTCCACGTTGATTAGTGTGTACAACATATCCGTATTTCCAACCGTGTCCTAAGTCTTGGACAGGAGGTATAAATAATCCACTGACCTATATTCAAATTAATTTTTTAATATTAACGAAAATATTTTCAAATGACTGAAATTGAAAACAATAAATTTAATCATTTGTTTAAATATAAAAGTTCTACAATAGTAATGTTCATTAGTAAATAAACTAAAACCATGAAATTGAAAACAATAAATTTAATCATTTGTTTAAATATAAAAGTTCTACAATAGTAAATGTTCATTAGTAAATAAAGTAATACTACATACAAAAATCATTATATATAATTTTTGTATGTGGTATATAGTATATATACCACATACAAAAGTGTGTGTGTGTGTGTGTGATTATATATGTCATAAAATATTCTTTTGATCAAGTTTTTCTAATGATATACACAATTTGAAAAATATTTTATGCAAGTAAAATTTAACTAAACACCCTTTTTCATTTGTGTGTGTGAAATTTGTTTTCCATTGCTGTTTCAAATCCATTAAATGCTCAAATCTGATGATTCTTTGATGAATTTAGTGCCAGGAAGAAATATGTTTCTCAAATTAGTTTGCTAGCAAAAACCATTCCAATAGCAAATAAGTAAATTTTTTGCTTGTCTGCAAAAACTATTTAGATTACTTCGCTACTACGTTACGTACTCTGCTAATTCATTAATGGAGAACAAGTTTCTCATAGACAGAAGGAATTTCTTTATTGAATATAAAGCTACAAAGAATATTTCCATAACTAATAAATATCCAAAGTTTTCGATTTGATATCTGAAAAATTTTGTTTTTAAATCACAAAAAACATAGATTTAGTATTTTAATGTAGAATACAGTACTCTGTTCAGCATCAATAAGAACATATAATATTTTATTTATGAAAGCGATTTTTAAAAATTTAACAATGGATTCCTGAAATATTAAAAATGGTACTTTCGTCTTCCTGGATCTTTCTATATATTAAGACAAAAGTAATTTTATTGTAGTGGATGAGATGATTAAAAAAAATTGCTGTAGTTGGTCTGTGCTTAAATTTTTGGAGTATAGATAGTTTGATAAAAAAATACACATGAAAATACTGTATACTCTCTAAGATGAATTTAGAGTATAACAGTTAAAGTCCTTATATTTTCCATACTATAAAAAATACACATGAAAATACTGTATACTCTCTAAGATGAATTTAGAGTATAACAGTTATAGTATGGAAAATATAAGGACTTTATTATTATAGTTCAGGGGTCGGCAAACTTTTGAGACAGAAGAGCCAAACTTGTCCCTCACAACAATTTAAAAATTATTCGAGAGCCATAAATATATTTTTACAAATAAGGAAAATACTTCGATTAGCGCGAGAAATTCGTGGAACCAATTATTCGCGCTAATCGAGGCCTACCTCTACTGTAAGCAAAGAATATGCAAAACATTTTAATGATAGAAAAAATAGCGCTAATAATGCACATAAATGATGGCTTTTCAATTTAATTTCTCTAGGGTAAGGGACCCAAAAACTTTTTGGAGTCGCGACCCCTTAATGTAATCCTTTATGCTTCATTTCTGAAAAAAGTTTGAAATATGAGTAATTACGGATTACTCGTCATTTTACGTTCAAAATAATGATTGGAATTTTTGGTAAAGAAGTCTGCATTTTGAATTTATCTCCTTTAAAGTGACGATATGTACATATTTAAGATAAAATATTTTCAAAATAAATTTAAAAAAGAAGTCTGCATTTTGAATTTATCTCCTTTAAAGTGACGATATGTACATATTTAAGATTTAAATTTATTTTGAAAATATTTTATCATACTAAATCAAAATGTCCATCCACGGGTTCAGGATGAACTGTGTGATGTTTCTTCTTTTGACTAGCATCTCTTATTATCTGAATAGTCTTGGTTCCTCGATCTTCAGTCCTCCTCCAACACAAAACCCATACTTGGTCTAAATGAGGAACATAGTGTAAATCAACGGGATATTTGTCTGTCACAACAACCTAATAAAAAGAAATGATGAGATTATAATAATTTAATTTTTACTAAAAAAAAATTTTACGTTAGCAAGAACTCACATCCACAGCCACCATTTGCACTCTAGATATAATTAGAACCCTATCTTTTGTTGGTTGTGACACGTAAACGTATCGATTAGCAACATTTATTGCACGTCCCCAAGAACAATTTGTACCACGATCACCGCATACGTATTCTTGTGTTCCAGGTATGATGTCGGTACTTTGAATCTGATGATACAACCTGCAGTTATTTGGATCATATAATGATATACCCCAATCGTGAAGAACGAAAAAACGATGTTCTTCGGATGGAGCTGCTGAAAGAAAGTAATGTTTCTTTTAAAATAAATTATCATCAACTTATATCTTAAAAAGTGAGATTTAATTTAATTTTTCTGTGTTTAGAATTTCATTAAAATAAAAAAAAAATGACTTTCATTATTTTAACAAGAGAAGATACTGTACATGAACTTCTCTTTTTCTCCTGTTTCAGAATATACAGTATATATACAATAGCGTGAGTGAATAAGTTAATGGAAATTACCAGTCATTAACAAGAGAAGATACTGTACATGAACTTCTCTTTTTCTCCTGTTTCAGAATATACAGTGTCTAATATACTGTATATATATATACAATAGCGTGAGTGAATAAGTTAATGGAAATTACCAGTCCTACACCGCTGGGTTTATTAACTTCAAATTTGGCATTGAGGTAGCACTTAAGTCACAGCCAAGGGAAAAAATCCAAAACCCCATTTTTTTTGTATTTTAAGTCCCAAAAAAAATTGAAAATTAAAAAAAAAATATCACACCATTTATCGACAAAAATATCTTTTGGCTGTTTGATTATTTTAAAGTACACTGCTTATTATTATATATATTTTTATTGATTTAAAATACCATTAAATAAAAGCTCTTCAATAGCATTACCTAAGTGTCGAATATCATAAAAATCTATTAAATAGATTTATTTTCAATGCTGTACCAATATAGTTAGTATATAATAATTACATATCTGGCGTGTCCAATGCTGCCTAGACAAAATCTAAATGCAATTAATTTATGGAAATAATAATCTAAGTACTGTATATTACACTCTAAAAGTTGTAAGAGCAACGCAGATAAGCAATATATTACATTGCTTTAACGCTTAGCGCCATCTAGTATGAACGATATAAAGTAAGTCTGAAAAAGTCTCTTATATTAGGATAATTTCAGAAAATCCGCTATTTTAAATGGATGAATCTGCCGGATATTTAATGTTATTTCTAATTCGAACTACTTCATTGATTTTGATCAAATTAATTCTGTTATATTTTATCAAAAGCAATCAAATAGTTCAAAAGTTATTAGGGAGAAACTTTTGAAGTTTG
Source organism: Olivierus martensii (assembly GCA_000484575.1). Taxonomy (NCBI): domain Eukaryota; kingdom Metazoa; phylum Arthropoda; class Arachnida; order Scorpiones; family Buthidae; genus Olivierus; species Olivierus martensii. The sequence goes on along the minus strand of AYEL01070763.1, from coordinate 3,466 downwards.
AACATACGCCATTTTTAAATGGTTTCAATTAGAGGGTTAGATGATGTGGGATTAAATGACCTCTAACAAGTATAACATCATTACCAAATTTCGCGATAATGTATTAATTTGTTCAAAAGTAGTGGGAACATAAAGCAGCACAGCATGCTCTTATAAGCCGCACTTCCGTTGGAAAGTAGGCTAATAAAGCATTTTCGAATACATTCATCATGAATATTATTATTCAAGACTAAAAAGTAAATGACAGATACAAAAGCTCTTCAATGCATAACCTGTATGTTGAATATCATAAAATTCTATTAAATAATCGTGTAAGCTTATTTTCAATGCTGTACTAATGTAATTATTATTATTATATACTAACTATATATCTGGCGTGTCCAGTGTTGCCTAGACAAAATTTAAATGCAATTAATTTGTGGAAATAATAATCTGAGTACTGTATATTACTCTCTAAAAGTTGTAAGAGCAACGCAGATAAGCAATATATTACATCGCTTTAACGCTTAGCGCCATCTAGTATGAACGATATAAAATAATAGATTTTTTCCAGACTTTTATAAGAGGCTAATTATAAGATTTTTATGATTCAAATAAAGATATAACTATCTTTTAGAAAAAAATTATATTAAATTTAATTTAAAAAATGCTGTGAATCAGTGTTTCTCAAACTTTTTTCATTACGAGATTTTTCGCGACCCCAGGTATTAAATATGAAATAAAACATACAAGTACATAAATCATTTACACATTTATTAAAATGAACACAATCAACCAACTACACTGAAAATACAAATGTTGTCATACGTTAAATATTGGGCGTTTGTGAAATTACATATAACCTGAAATTCAAGTGTTTGAATTTAATTTTTGCGACCCCAAATGGGGTCGCGACCCATAGTTTGAGAAGCACTGCTGTAAATGAATTTTGAAAACTATTAATGAACAATATAAGTTCAATGAGACTGCACTAACCACAAACTAAAAATAATAATACTTAAAAGCCCTTAAGCAATCACTTGGCGTCTTCTTCAGCTGCACTGCTTAAGGGCTTTTGAGTATTATTACCATAGCTCTATAGTTTGAAATTATACATAATGTCACACAATTATTTATTAATTTATTGACATCTTTACAATACTGTTTTCTAATTTATTAACGAAAAACTGATTTTAGTTGAAATTTAAAAATCATTGGAGTCGAAATCTTTTGCAAAAAAAAATTATAATGATTTTTTTTAGCGTGTTTACTTTTTCTACAGTAGAAATTGATTATTATACAAATTTAATTGTTAATATAATCTTAATTCATGTGAGTAATTGGGACTGGAAGCAAGTTTGAAAAAAAAAATGACAAATTTGCATTCTTTTGAAGATATGTTTGCTAATTAACGACAAAAAAACTTAGACATTTATTCATGTTTTTTAATGAGAAACTCGAGAAAAACCGTCAAATCGTCTATAAAAATGAAAAAATACAAGCTTTGTTTATAGATTTTTTTATGTATATATTTTAACAATGATATAAAAAAATTTTGGGGGTTGTAGATCTATTAGTTAAGGCGCGTTCTCACGAATCAAGTTTAGTTGATCGATTATAGTTGATCAACAAAAGTTGAATGAAAACTATAGTGAGAACCTTTTGTTTCAATAGAGTTGATCAACTTTTTAGTGGATCAAGAAAAGTTTGACTCAAACTTTATCGTTCAAGTGATGAGTCATCGCCATTTGCTTTCAAGTTGAAACTTCTCTTGAAACGTTGTGAATATCAATTGAATGTCAAATTCGCTTTCACGCTACGCGTATATGCGTTTTATTAGATATAAAATAGTTTTAAAAATGAGCCTCAAGTGGTCTGAAAGTTTGATGCTAAAACTTTTAGAACTATATCATTAGCACGATTGTCTTTGGAACCACCGAGTGGTATGAATATAAAAATAAAGATGCAAGAGAAAATGCTTTGCAAGATTTCTGATGCTTCCAATCGATTTCTTGAAATCCATTGCGCCTCATCCAAAAACGACGTTTCTTACGATTTTCGCTCATGTTAATTAAAATTATTTTTAGTTCTTTTAACAAAAATGTTACTATCTGTAGAACTTCACACACAACTGCTTTCGACGCCATTTTAAAATTGAATCTGTTGATCAGTTTCTATTGAAATGTGTGAACAAAAACTGATTCAAATCATATTCAACTTTTGCTGATCAACTATAATCGGTCAATTAAACTTGATTCCTGAGAACGCGCTTTTATCTAAAAATAGTAGTAGTAAGTAGTAATAGTAAGTAGTAAAAATAGTAGTAGTAGTAAGTATCATTCTAGCGACCACCGAGATCTACACTCTTTCCCTACACGACGCTCTTCCGATCTGTTTATATAGCAGCAGTGGCCAACCTTTTTAGGTTTGACAGTTACTTTTCAGAAATCACTGACTGTCTACTTTATAGTATTCTATAAAGTAGACCGCCAGTGTTTCAAACAATAATAACAATTTTCGATAGAGAAAATATGACAGATCACTGCGGACTACCTCTCATGTCTTGCCGGTCGACAGTAGACCGTGGTCAACGTGTTAGCCAATCCTGCTATATAAAAAGCAGTAATTAGTAGTGAAAAAAAATAAAAAATAATAATAATACATTTAATAACTTAAATTCTAACTATGGAAACATTTTCAGTTAAAAATAACCATATTCACTGTATCAATACATTAGAAATACAAGAGTTAATGAAAAAAAAATATATAAAAATAATAGGAAATATATTTAAATATGTACATTTAAAAAAAATTCTTTTTAGATGAAACTATTTCAAACAGGATATTTTTATAATCAGAAATTTTAACTGAACATGTTTTAAGATTCAAAAAATTGCTATCTTGTTATATAATGTTATAAAAATGCAGTATAACACAAAAACAAATCAACAAATATTATACAAATAAAATTCTAGCTTAGATTATTTCAATTAAGACTATAGGGAAAAATATATACACCTAACCCTCGATTTGCACGGCACTCAATTTATATGGTTTCGCTCTTACACAGTTTTTAAATGAAAACAAGGAAAAATATATACACCTAACCCTCGATTTGCACGGCACTCAATTTATATGGTTTCGCTTTTACACAGTTTTTAAATGAAAACAAAATAAAAATTTTTTTTTTAATTTTGATTGTTTTGCATTATGCCATTTATAAATTAAAACGATTTTATTTTGATTGTTTTGCATTATGCCATTTATAAATTAAAAGATTATTGTCACGTTTTGTGGGTTTACGAGTTTGTAGAGATTAATAAAGAGAGAATACAGCTATATTTCATATAATCCAATTTATTCAAACAAAACAAAGTAATCTTGTTTCACTATAACTAAATTCAATACAAAATCCAATAATTTTCTCATACAACACTAATCTATGTCTTTAATTCAGAATAACTCACAGTTCTTCTTAGTCCACTTT